>JACXGI010000879.1:0-73534 GCA_016801175.1 Esox masquinongy
CCCCATGATTGTGTAGCCTACAGAACTAGACTGAGAGACCATTTAAAGGCCTTTGGAGGTGTTTTGAGTTAATTAGCTGATTAGAGTGTGGCACCAGGTGTCTTCAATATTGAACCTATTCACAATATTCTAATTTTCTGAGATACTGAATTTGGGGTTTTCATTAGTTGTCAGTTATAATCATCAAAATTAAAAGAAAGAAACACTTGAAATATATCAGTCTGTGTGGAATGAATGTCTACATTATACAAGTTTCACTTTTTGAATGGAATTACTGAAATAAATCAACTTTTTGATGATATTCTAATTTTATGACCAGCACCTGTATGTACTGAAAGTACGTACTTCACGGGTGATGGTGAAGTAGGTACTGTTATAGTATAGCTATAGTAGTATGCCAGTATTGGGACATACTACCCTGCCATATAATTGTGTCTAATTAGATCATTTTGTCGCGCATTAACTTCACAACAACTTATGTAGGGTATGTAGTTAGATACCATTAAGCATTGTCTTAAATTGACTAACGTTTTTATGAATACTTTACTTCCACTAGACATAGCATATGAACATATGAACATAGCATATATTGCTTTTGCCACTGGCCGCTTTAATAGCATACAAACCAGTAATAGTAGTATCTTACTACCTGGAATAGCCATAAGAATTGAGCCCATGCTGGCGAGAAGACAAAGACGAACTTCACACTGCCAAAGGTATTTCATTTCATGGCACAACGACGTTAGTTTTTCTTTCATACGTGAATAACATTGATGCAATAACTACAAATATCCGTGACGATAACTGACTTTTTCGTCAAATGAAAAGACGAGAGAATCGTGCAAACTGCGCTAGGGGTTGTGGACTATGATGCATATGCACACTTCAAAAATGCACCAGAAATAGTAGACCATCCGGGCACTTTTAGCGTACTATTTTCATTGTACCGTGGATTGGGACATACTATCTTCTGGCATACTATATACACTTCTAAAAAAAAAATGAAACACGTAATCGTCATAGTATAACACAAGTCAATGAAACTTCAGGGATATCAATCTGTCCAGTTAGGAAACATAAGCGAATGTGAATCAGTGTCACCTGTTGTGGTGCAAATGAAAGTGACAACAGGTGCACTGGAGAGGCAACAGCAAGACAACTCCCAAAAAGGGAATGGTTTTGCAGGTGGTGGTCACAGACAATTGCTCTCTCCTTATCCTTCCTGACTGATTCTTCTTTAGTTTTGAAATTGAAATTCACGCAAGTTGGAACGGCCTGTGATTTCAATTGTTTACTTAGATTTTCGGTGTGTGTTTGAATCCAGCCCTCAATCGGTTGGTGATTTTAGTTTCCATTGACCGTTGTTACGTCATTTTGTTCTCAACGCATTACACAATGTACAGTAAAGATTTTGATCTTTAATATATTTAATTAATCGAGACCCGATGTGTGATTTGTGTTCCCTTAATTCTTTTGAGCAGTGTAGTATGAGATTTGAGATTTTGCCAGGGATTCCATCGATTTGCATAATCATGACATTATCCCACTTGTAACATACACTATACTAAATACTTGTACATTTTCTGCCCTCCTCTATTTGCCTTAATTGCACATTCAGTATTGTAATACACATAGACTTAAAGAGATAGTTTGTCTAAAAATCATATTTATCCAAAAAATCACTTACCAAATGTTAGTCTGGAATGGACAGTCATTTTTTTCCAACCATCCATAATTTAATAAATGAATTGTGCTATATAAATAAACTTGCTTGCTTGCTCTCCTCTTTAGTCCGGAGGACGCGGTATCCATGATTCCCTAAAATAATTTCAAATTTTGATTTGTCAGACCACAGGGCAGTTTTCCACTTCGCCCAAGGGCATAGGAGCCGGGGGGGGACTGAGGGGACATGTCCCCCCCAATAATTGGAAAGGGGTAAAGTGTCCCCCCGACAATGTTGTTTTGTGTAATACTTTTATTTTGAAAAAATTACGCTGCAAAACTTGTCTCGTCTGTGGCGACCAAATCCAACATTGATCATTCAATCTTTCATAACGATCAGTGTGTGTAGGCTGGCTAAGTGGATTACTGTAGCTTTAAGTTTTGTTTTCACAGTAAGTACAACGTGTATAAACGTCAATACATTTTATGTGATAAAAATATAAGCTTTCTTCTGGCAAAAAAATAGTTAAGATGTAGTTAGCTAGCTATCTTTACTTTCAAGTTTAATCCAACAAGCATTACAGTAGTTGCTTGCTGGATAACACTGAGTAGTTCCTATGGCTGTGTGAAAAAGTGATAGTGAATGATTTGAAAGGAAGAACGCCTGCCAAAATGATTTGCACAATCTCTGTCTTAGTCTTCACCATAGGGTCTGCAAGTAGCTAGCTACCACCAGCCAAGAATGGACTGTAAGTAGCTAAGGTTCTTGGTAACAATCTACACACAAAAGCTGGCAATTTTTTTTCTTCAGTTTGATTTGAATCATTTAGATATAGCTAAAGTGTGTTCAATATTTTAAGAATTTGGTTTATGCTATGTATGATCATGGCAGGAAAGTGATTGACATGAACAAACAGGCAAGGAGAGAGAGAAAGAGGGAACAAACCAACAGGTAAAATATTGATAAGTGCCACGCCAAGATAGACTGTTGATTTGTCATCATGTAAATCAATCAGAGTCATTGAATAGGATCTTTGATAGTAGGACAGCAGCTGAATTTAGGATTGTACTGTATGTGTTTACTTTTATTCAGGAGAGAGGTAGTCATAACAATAGCACGGATCAGAAAGGTAGGCTGAGCGAGGGAGAGAGAGGCCACAAACCAACAGGTAAGATAGTAAGAAGTAGTAATTCAAGGCGGTCTATACGAGCAGATTGGAAAACTTAAAGCTGGACTAACATGCCTGACTGAGATGTTACCAACATCATTGTAGTATTAGTAATTTTAAAAAATGCACTCTGGTTACATTTTCATCTATCTGAGATGCCTTTCCAAATGAACACTTATGCAAACTTAAACATATGCAAACTTACTATCCATAAGTTTGCATACCCTGGCAGAAATTGTGAAATTTTGGCATTGATTTTGATAATATGACTGATCATGCAAAAAACCCGTCTTTTATTTAAGGATAGTGATCATATGAAGCCATTTATTATCACATAGTTTTTTGGCTTCATTTTAAATCATAATGATAACAAAAATCACCCAAATGGCCCTGATCAAAAGTTTACATACCCTTGAATGTTTGGCCTTGTTATAGACACACAAGGTGACACACAGTTGAAAATGGCAATCTTTCACAGAGTGAAAGATTGCCATTCCCCCTCCCCCTCCCCACTTCTGACAGACCCATCCTCTCTAGAATGATCTTTAAATACACAGTCATTAGGGGTGTAATGGTATGCAGAGGTCAAGGGTTCGGTACGTACCGAAAATTTTAAGTCACGGTTCGGTACAATTTTGGTACAGTGTAAAGAGACATGCAAAAAATAAAATTTCTTATAAAATATTTGTTACTAAGTTATAAACTTTGCCCATTGCCACTGTACTTAAAGCATGCGCTTGGTGGGATTTTTAAAGTAAAAAACAACAATTACAGCATTTAGCAATTACTCACCGGCCAGAAAGCGGTACCGCACCAATGACCAATAGAGAATGAAGTTCCGAACAATAATATGAAAAATAGAATTACCTGTTCCAAAAATGCGCTTACTCAGAGTTCGTCATTATTCTTAGCCTTGCTAACGTTAGCTTATGGTTCCTGGTTGCTAGCTATGTAATGTAGAGCTAGTCTAACTCTGGATGTCCATCTGCTTTTTGGCCTGTTTTCACTTGATTTGATCATTGCTAGCCGCTTGTGGGCATGTACACTTTGTTGTGTTTATCAATGCCGGGAGTTCACGTTTACTAGCTCCTGTAGCTAGCTAGCTGGCTAGTACAGATACATAATAGTAGTATGGCAATCCACACAGGTAGGATACCCGATAATTAGGTTAATGAAAATTGGAATTGCTCTATAGGCGATATAGCAGGTGCTGTAGCTACTAGTGTCGTAGGAGCTGGCTATGTAGCTAATGTTTGTGTATTTGATGACGACGTGGCTTTATAATACCAAATGAAATGGCTTTCCGTTTATTAGTAGTATTCCCTAATAATGTTTCGAATGATAATATTTTCGTCCATTTTGCTATAGGAATGATTGTACGGTTGGAACTGTTTAAGCGAACCAGCGGAAAAGTGTACCAGACTTGCTTTTCTGATTGGCTGTTGCCCACCGGTGGCAAGCGAAGTTAAATGTTCTAGGCTACTTCAGTTGCTAAGTTACGGCTCCAAGATCCGGGGACTCTGAGTTTAGAATGTTAGTTTCGCACACAAAGAAGTAACGTGTGTGGTTAAAACTAGACTATATTCATTCGGATCACAACGCGTACGGAACCGAACGTCCTGTACCGTACGGTACGGATACGTGTACATTTTTTCAAAATAAAATATATTTTTCAAGAAACAATGAAATATCACAGTTTGAACATTTGATACCTTCTCTTTAAATGATTTGCACATCATTGCATTCTGTTTTTATTTACATTTTACACAGCGTCACAACTTTTTTGGAAAGTTGTGTATATGTAATAGACAACGCAACGATAATAGCTATAAGTCTTAAACATATAAAAGCTAAGTTAGTTGATGTAAAAATATCAAAATATCATCCATAACAAAATGAAGTTCAGTGTGGTGGGTTAGACCTACGTTACCTGGATTGTGTGCTGTTATTACGATTTATTCTACGGTTGTCTAAGACACTGACTTGTTGCTAGTGTGGTTTATGAAGGACCATATATGGTATTCTTAACACAGTGCAGGCATTAATCAGAGGCACTTAATAATTCTCCTGAATGCCGCCCTGTTGCCTATGTGGTGTACTACTTTTACCAGGGCATATATGGTTCTGGTGAAATCGTGCGCTATAGAGAAGGAATTTGCAATGCATTCTAAAAACAAGTCAGTCCTCCCACTTTGCTGGAGATCCCTGAACTTGATGGTCTCCCAGTGTGGTTGTGGTTTTCATTACAAAACATGACAGGATTATGAATGGTTAACGTAGATCCTAATATTTTTTTCTTCACTTATTAGGTCTGATAATTGAACAGTGTTCATTGGTTTCCTTAAGCTTACTGATGTTTAAGCATAGTCTGTAGTCATGTAATTCATGAACTATTGGGGCCTTTTTGCACTATAATCCATTTTTTAAATGGATCAAATACTCGAGAAGTTAGATTTTTTAGTTGTGTTTGAACTTGCTTAAATTGTCCGCTTGACCCACTCTCAGGGCACTACCTTCCTTGGTAGTGTGAAGATATTTGGTCAAAGGAACCTCTGGGGTTTTCCCTTGTTAGGTGAAATCAGAGTCTAATAGGTGGCTTGTTTAAAGACAAAAAGTATGATCTGAAAATAAATGCCTAAAGTGAAGTGAATGTATTTTTTTATTGCCTCACCAAAAGCTTCAATGAAACAGGACTGTGCACCCTTTCTGTTTTTTCCACTATGCTTCCACTAGTCGAAATAAGCTAAGTATTGGATTAAAAACAGTTGGCCACATTAGCTACTGTACTACCGACGATATGATAATACAGCTGCAGCAATCAATGAAGGTAAGCACCGAAGCAGCACGGTGCTCATTCCCAATTGCCTTTATGAATTCCAGGGGCATTAATGTTAGCTTAGTGACAAATTATATTATATATTGCTCTCCTATCATACTAAACACAACTGTGTGGATATATTCATTTGTTACAGCTACAGCACATCATGCCAAGAGCTTTTGAAAAGATTTGACTATTAAGCTAGCTGAATTATTTGGGTATGGTAGAACTCA
Organism: Esox masquinongy; assembly: GCA_016801175.1. NCBI lineage: Eukaryota > Metazoa > Chordata > Actinopteri > Esociformes > Esocidae > Esox > Esox masquinongy. Next base: position 5,883 of record JACXGI010000879.1, read on the forward strand.
AGGTAATGTTGTGCACCTTTTGTTTCTCTTGGCTATATGTGTGATCTAGACCTAAACATGGATTTGTTTTGTGTTAAATCCTCACATAGCTCTTTAACTAAAGATGTTTTCCCCATTTTTTCTCCCTACCAGAATCACAGCTTGCAGGATATAAGGCAGCAGGCAGCCATCTCTGCCAAAGTTTTCATTCAGAGAGACTACACCAACGGCACTGTCTGCCAATTCCAGACCAAGTTCCCCTCTGAACTTGAGAACAGGGTATGCTAAAGCATTCTGATAGCATTTTGTTCTGAGCCTACATGCATAGTGTCTTGAGTAGGAGTACTGATTCAGGATTAATGTGGCCTTTAAACTACAATGAATATGATTTTATTGATAGCTGGGGGCCTGTTCCTATATCAGCACTCCTACTCTGAGCTGCTTTGTAGCAATGCTAAATGTATTAACACTGGTCAATGTAATAAAATGTTGAACGGTAAACTCAATATATTATTACATTATCCAATACCATGCATTTTTAGTCAGTAAAGTTTTTCATGTACATTTTCCTAAATTGGATGCACATACCACCACCCACCGCCATCTACAATCCAAAGGGATGCTTATCATACGTATTGCCAATACTAATAGAAAGACACAATCACACAGTGTAGTGTGGGAAAACGGACCTGAATGAATCTTTATGCCTTTCTAGTAAACATTTTATCTGCAATATAGTGCTTTTTAATTTTCATTAGTGAATGCATGAATTTGCAGGTATTATGTTATTTTCTTTTAAATATATAGTGAATTTGTAAATTATTGTATTTTGTGTCTGTATGCTATTTTCATCTTTATTGGCCATTCCACTAATTGAAATTGAAGGTATATGTAAATATCATTTGTGAATAAAAATATTCTGAATCTGTATGTTATTGAACAGTATAACTGATTTAATGATTCATATGCTTTCAGAGCTTGTTCTTACAAAATCATTATCGAAAATATAAGATTTATTTCACCCTCCAACAATGTATAGCCTCAAGCATGCACCTACTCTATTTAAGAACGTTAATAAACGCTTTAACAAAATTGCTAAAAGCTAATTTACAAATAGCCTATAAGTTTAACTTGTCTTGCTAACACATTGCAACTATAACCTCCCTATGTAATTAGTCTATCTTGCAATTATTTTGCAGTTCTAAGTCATTACACTTCTCAAAACAGTAAAATAACGTATACCCAATTAGACTTTTCGCGCTGCTTACAGCTCTCTTCTCTTGCTGTCTTGCATTAGGTTAATCGTCTAACTACCACATACTGTATGTTTTTGAACATGAAGGACCTGGCCTATGGCGAGTAAGGAAATAATGGAATAGACCATATTTAGCTCCACTTATCAAATATTATATTCTTAGAATTGTTATTGCACACATTGATGTCAGATTTGTATTTACAACAGTGCTCTGTTGCTGATGACTGCAGGTGCAGATTTCAGGAGCAGGATAAGACACCATCTTTGTTTATAAGTTGTATTAAGCTATTCCCAGTGAAGTGGAACAGAATTCCACTTAAACAGAATTGTTTTTGCTTCAAAAAACGCTGCTTGACATTGTCATGAAGTTTTAAAGTGGACATATTGATCATAATTGTTTTGACATTTTCATACACAATAACATTAATTGCCATGACTAGTAAACAGGTTTAATGTTTTTTTTTTAATAAAAGACAATACAATTTGTCTGATACATTTATACAGACTTGTAATATGTAATCATTCAAGTGTAAATTGTCATTTTGTTAAATATAATGAATAGAGAGTGTCATGTCCTGCTCTTGAAACCTACACCTACATTCATGGTCAACTGTGCAGTGAGGTAGGTATAGGTCTGACAATGAGTACTCAATTACAATGAAAACAATATTACAATTTCTGGACAAACATACTATTTGCAAGTATGATATAATAAACAGGTTTACTTTGTGTGCATTCTCTGTGTTATGATACTTATGCCATCCAGAAAATAATATATTCCAAAAAAATAGTATAAAAAATAGTATTAAAAGTATTAAATGAAAGATGAATATTTCATTATAGTGGTATGACGACCTTGTGATGTGACTGTATGTCAGCTGTTATTACTTATGACATGGTTATGATGTTGTCAGTATGCAGTTAGACGCTCTGCTTCATAGTTTGAATAGTTTGCTACTCATCGGAAGAAAGAATAACCATAAGATTTATTAGTAAAAACATTGTCTGACTCGGCAGTCAGTGGTGTGTTATGTGCATTGAATTGAGGGAAGAAAATCATTGATTTTGATCTGGTAGTAGATTGATTGAGGTTATTATGTAGTTTCTGAAAAAGTTATTACTTACCAGTTAATGTAATAACTTATTACATTTAGCTTTACTTTTTTATTACGCTTTCTGGGATGTTCTTGCATCTACTGAGTAGGGTCAATAAAATATTGAAAATGTGTTGCATTTAATAGTGTTTTAACATTAACCATTGTGACGCAATTGATATATACAGCCTTAAGGTCTTGTTATACAACCCAGTTTCCAAAAAAGTTGGGATGCTGTGTAAAATGGAAATAAAAACAGAATGAAAAGATATGCAAATCGTTTAAATCCTATATTCAATAGAGAATAGTACAAAGACAACATATCAAATGCTGAAACTGAGACATTTTAAAAATGTTGTGTAATGCTAAAAAAAAACCTGGTGGAATATCAGGTTAATTAGCAACAGGTCAGTAACATGATTGGGTATTATAACATAATTCTAGCGAGGATGGGTCTGTCATAAGTGAGGATGGGGAGGAGTTCATCACTCTGTAAAAGACTGTTTGGGCAAATAGTGCAGCAATTCAAGAATAATGTATCACAATGTAAAATTGCAAAGAGGTTGGGGATCTCGGTACACGGCACACAATATCATTAAAAGATTCAGAGAATCCGGGGGCATCTCTACGCAAGGGACAAGGACGAAAACCAATATTGGATTGATGTGTTCTTAGCTCCCTCAGGTGACACTGCATTAACAACATTCCCGATTCTGTAGTGGAAATCACTGCATGGGCTCAGGAACACTTCCGAAAACCATTTTCTGTGAACACAGTACTCCGCAGCATCCACAAATGCAAGTTAAAACTCTACCATGCAAAGAAGAAACCATATATAAACAAGATCCAGAACCGCCGCCGCCTACACTGGGCCCAAACTCATTTTGGATGGACTGAGGTGAAGTGGAAAACTGTCCTGGTCTGACAATGCAAGATTGTTTTTGGGAATCATGGACGCCGCGTCCTCCGGGCTAAAGAGGAGAGGACCCTTCTGGTTTGTTATCAGCAGACAGTGCAAAATCCATCATCCGTAATGGTGTGGGGGTGCATTAGTGCACATGGCATGGGTGATTTGCACTACTGTGATGGCACCGTTAATGCTGAACAATATATACAGGTTTGTGCATATTTGGAGCAACATATGCTGCCATCCAGACAACGTCTTTTCTAGGGAAGGCCTTGCTTAATTTCAGCAAGACAGTGGCCAAACCACTTTCTGTACATATTACAACAGCATGGCTCTGTAGTAAAAGAGTCTGGGTTCTAAACTGGTCTGCCTGCAGTCCAGACCTGTCACCCATTGAAAACATTTGGCGCATTATGAAATGTAAAATAAGACAAGGAGACCCCGAACATTTGAGCAGCTGAAATCCTATATCAAGCAATAATGGGAAAACATTTAACTTTCAAAACTACAGCAATTGGTCTCCTCAGTTCCCAAATGCTAACAGTGTTGTTAAAAGGAGAGGTGATGCAACACATTTGTAAACATGCCCCTGTCCCAAATTTTTTAAAACATGTTGCTGGTATCAAATTCAAAATGGGCATATATTTTTCCAAAAACAATAACATTTTTCAGTTTCAACATTTGATATATTGTCTTTGTACTATTGTCTATTCAATATAGGGATTAAATTATTTGCACATCATTACATTCTGTTTTTATTTGCAACTTTGGAAACAAGGTTGTACTCAAATGCCTATGTGCATGCACAGCGTCTTCTAAAATATTGTTTTTTTTTAAATGACAAATATGTTTTTTTTTAAATGACACTACAGGCAATCAAAACTTTACAGCGTACATTTAATGAAATGCAACATAATACGATTGAAATACACGTTAATGAGATATTTTGGAGGTAGTCAAACATACATCTCTACTGGATTGGTTGCAAGTGTAGAATGATCTGAAAAGTGAAATTATACACTTTCATCATGCAGCTCTCCAAACTCATTTGACAGGTTTTGCCATTGACTTTGGACATAAATATGTCAAGGCAGTATCTGTCAAACATTTTGCATGAATGGAAGGACCTGGATGTCTGGTCACAATGCAAACACAGTGTGCACAGCTCTTTAACTACTTGCCGTTGGCTTTCCTTCAGTAGCTTCCTGGGTATTTCTAGATTTTGTAACTTTTTCATTTTAAGGATGTTTTTGTTTACTTTTTTCAGAAATGGCTACCAAACAAAACATTATTTTAATTAAAAACATCTTTCAAGAATGCGGTCTAGCTCAAAACCAGAAATTTAAAATAAGCAAGTAAAAACAGCATGTTTATGCAGTTTAGTATTAAAACATGACAGGTTTTTGGACCATGCAGACAATTTGAATTGGTTGTGTTTGGCTGTGGTTGGCTTAAGCACATCCAGGCAACTAAATTGGACAGCACATAGGTTCATAGGTGAAATATGGCATATGAACAGTAACTGCTGTTTCAGTTCACATTAAGCTAAAGTTTATAAAGCATTGCTAAAGTAGTGTGTATTAAACAGCTTATTTGTGTATAATATGTGTTTACTGTGTTAAGTCTATAAGGCTACAAGGTTAATGAAGTAGCAGGCTGCAGCTAAGTTAATGTCAGACACAAAGCTAGATTTTTCTTTGGGTTACTGAACCCACACTTTACCCGTTTTTTATTTTTATAGAAGTCTAAATCAGTTAAGAAGTCAGATTTGTCAAAATGAACAGACCTTTTGTGAAATAATATTTACATCTGTAAGCTAGTATGAAATTTCAATGCAGTAAGCCCAATGCCCTCTAGCCATAATCCCAAACATTATGATGGAGTGTGAAGATTTTTGGAAAGAATAATGGAGAAATAATTGCACAATTCAGGTGTGCCAAGTTTTAAGAGACTTACCCAAGAAGCGTCACAGATATAATCATCCCCCAAAGGTACTGTATGAATTCATGCAAGGATTCAAATACTTATTTAATGAAAGCATATTTGTTTTATTTTTCGCTGGTAATTCCATTATAGAACATTTTGTAGAAATAGTTTTTCAAAATTATGAATTTCAATACTTACACATTTTACTGCAAGTATATAAAATAATTGATTGCATGAGTATTCCTCCACTTTAGTCAGTATTTGGTATGGGCAATAGCAATTACAACCATACGTTTATTTGGGTTAGTCACTACCAGCTTTGCACATCTGGACAGAGACCAGGGGGGTGAATACTTTTGAGAGCCACTGTAAATATAGAACAGCTTTTGAGTTGTGGCCATAAACATATAATCCATATAAGGCCTTTGAAACATCCTTGAAGGGTTTTAGAAACGTTTTGAAGTATTTTGGAACCAATTTAATTGTTAAAGTCATGGTCACACTAACAATGGCTATGAAATAGTGGCTGAATGGACTTGAATGGAAACTACCATCTATGGATTATATTTGCTCTCTCCTCAGCAACAATCGCAATTAATAGTAACCATCTGGGACCAGTTCAAGCTGAACCTAGTCAGCCTATACCCAGGGGCGTAGGTTTCATTATACATGAGTGGGACATGTCCCCCCCACTTTTTGAAAATGGCATTTTGTCCCCCCCACTTTTTATCAACACAACTCTTATAAGAAAAGCTCAAATTCTAGAACGTTGTAGTGGCAGTACGGTAAGCAACTGCGTAATTCAAATCAGACTGGCTTTAGGACCACACGCAGGCACTTTGCTGGAGGTACAGTAGTTGCTGGATAGATCTGGTTACCGTAGTAGAGGCTACGGTTGCAACTAGCAAATGCGATCTCTGGCTCATGAAAGTTTGGTAACCTAGCTGCCATTACCTCTAGCTAATTACCTCCCGTAACGTATGAATGAGTTAGATCTTTATCTTATCAGAGTGTCTTTCTAAAACCGGTAAGGTGTAGTTAGGCTAACGTTATATATGAATTATATTGATAGTTGCAAAATATATATTAGCTTGCCAGCTAACCTTATTTCGCTAGCTAGCAAACAGTCTACATTACACTAGGTTCACCTCACTCACAGCTAGCACCGTATAACACCAGCCAAGAAAAGACTGAAGTTAGACAAACGGGCGTTTTTTTATGCAAAGACAAAGTGAGTGGTACAGCTAGCTAGCTATGAGACATTAGAAGATATAGCTAACAAACTAGCTTAATAGTTGATCTCTTAAAACGTTGGCTAATGTTGTAGATCACTACATTAGTAGCTGCATTTGACTTTTCAACCTAATGTGGGTCTTATAGATCAAACATTGCCATCTGGTTCTGCAGGCGTCAATGTAGCTCAAGTTGTTCATGTCATATTATGTTCTGCATTTTAGCAGGATCAGATGGTGACCGCAAGAAGGTCCTTGTCATAGCAGGATCAGACAGCCAGGGAGAAAAGGTCAACCGTAGAGCTGAGGTAAAATGTTGTCTTTAAAGGTGGGTAACTTAAATACAATTATTTATGTGTAGCCCATATCTTAATGTTCGTATTTAATAGCAGAACCAGAAGGACGTTGAGTCAACCAGTGTAGTCACTCCAGAGGGTTGTGGTGGAGCTTGGGAGGTGAGGTTGTGAAATTCAAGTACAGTGCAGACAATATGTACATGTGGATCACATATATATCACATATCCATGTTAGGACAGCTTTCAGGATGGCGTCACCACGCTACACCAGTGTTTGTCCCCCTCACATTTGAAATAAAACCTACGCCCCTGCCTATAGCTATACACCTACATGTTGTTGAGTTGCTGCATTTTAAATTGAATTTAAATTTAGACGTTTCTTATTTTATCAGCTTTAGTGTTTTTTTTTTAATGGAAATCTGTCAAAAAAGCTATTAACATTGTATCCATTAATCACTTCCCTAATACGGCCCGTGATCTTCAAAACGTACAGTATTGTAGATGAGATTTTGAGGTGTTTACCCTGTTTCTGTCCTGTGTCCAGATATTTCTCCTGTTATTACTGAGAGCCTTTTGGGTTTAGTCGAAGGCTAGGAGCAGTACACCTCAAGTGCAGCTGACTGACGAATCCAGTGTACTCTTCACTGATCTGGTCTTTATCCTCATTTGAACTGTCACGCTTGAGAGCAGAAACTGGTTTGAAAAACAGGATTTGGTAATGATCCAGGGAATGGAGTGAAGCAGGTCCATGAGGATAAACAGACGACTTCTTCTCCATGCCCACATTAAAGAATGTGCAGCTAGCTAAATGGTTAGAGCAGAGTTCACAGGACAAAACGTTTTTGTTTTGGTTGCCATGCCTGTGCCACATGAAACGAGTAGCTTTACAACACAGCTTTGTGGTTTAATGGAACTTCCCTTTTGATTGGGTGGTCTCTCTTTAACACTTGTTTTCCTGTAGGATGCACTACACATACCACTGCTAAAGAAATATAGTGTGTTACTCCGCAGGGAGCCCATCCACAGCTACAGTGCCTCATAATAAAACATTTATAAAAAGTTATTTCCAACATTCCTCCCATTGCGAGCTCTGTGTATCATAAAAAAGTGAGCTTCTGTTTTTTTTTATACAGTCATTTATTTCAACTTGTCAAGGCTATATTTATTTTATCTCAAGAGACGTAATTTATCAATTCCAGTTTTATTCAACTTTGAATTCATGCTGTTTTTTATCTGGACCAGATCAGGGTCTGTTGATAATTTCCATCTCTTTAAAGGGATAGTTCACTCAACTTTCTAAATGTATATATTGGTTTCCTTACCCTGTACCCAGTCAATGGACAAAGTTTGACAGTCCATGTTTTATTTTATTTTCCCTACAGTAGATATAAAAGACTAAACAACCTTATTGAGAATGCAGCTTTTGTTGATGAAAGGTCTGAAATCAAGATGGATCTAGACAGATCTTTTTACACTTTTAATAAAAAAAGTTTAAAAAAAATGTAAAAGACAACACACCTGGAATTTGCAATATTTTCCCACTCTTGTAGAAGAGTTCAAGCTCAGTAAAATCTGTGCACAGTCTTATATAGATCACCAGATTTTTTTTATAAGATTGAGGTCTGGACCTTGGCCATTGTAGGACATTGATCTTCCTTTTTGCAAGCCATTCCTTAGTTGATTTTGGTTGTGTATTTCAGTTAGTTGTCATGTTAAAAGATTAAATTCTTCAACTTTAGCTTTCTGGCAGAGGGTAGCAGGGTTCCTGCCAAAATATCATGATATTTGGAGCTATTCATTATCCTCTGAATCCTGACCAAAGCCCCTGCTCCCGCTGAAGTGAAGCAGCCCCATAGCATGATACGCCTTGACAGTAGGTACTATGTACTTTGAGTGTTGAGTCATGTTGGCTTTGCACCAAACATCTTTTTGAATTAAGGCCAAAAACACATTTTCCCACATGGATTTTGGAGATTGAATGTCTTCTTGGAAAATGTATACTGGCTTGTATGTTCTTTTTTGTAAAATATTGCTTCCATCTTGCCACCCTACCCACAGTTCAGACTTGTGGAGAATACTTTAGTTGTAATATGCAGGGAGCGCCCAGTTCCTGCTAGAAAGTCCTGCAGCTCCTTTAAGGTTGCTGGTGGCCTCTTAGCCTCCCTGATGAGTTTTAATAAATTTTGGAGGGACTCCCTGATCTTTTCAATGTCCTACTGGTGCCATCTTATCTCCTCTTGTTAATAAGGGGCTTCATAGTGTTCAGTTACACCTGTATTGCCTTCAAAATTATTTTATTATCACTCTCCTGATCTGTACCATTCAACAATAAGATCCTGTATATCCTTGTGGACCATGGCTATCTGCAGTATTCAACCATGAAACCTTCAGAGAAATCCAACAGGGACAGCTGATTATATTTAAGGCTCAAAAGAATCACTTCAGTTAATGTCAGGTGATGGCAAATTACCATAGTGCATGATTTGGAATGGGATTGGTTTAATCTGAACACCACTACAACCCATTTTATAAAGGGTTTTCGGAGCAAGGCATTGACAGCTTTTTTTTAATATTATCCATTGGTTTCTCGGTTTATTATTGTTGGTTTATAGATCGTATGTAAGTTGAGAAAGGATTGACATTATTTGTCATGATCTCAGTGTTTACATCAACAGACGACTTGATTACCGCTGTTTTTCCAAATGCATTTGTGGCTTTTCTTTTGGTGCACTATCCCATGGTCATGGAACCGAGTCATGGAACCGATATTTCGTTTTGTGCATTAGGTTTAAATAATCTTTATGTGACTTTGAGCTTACCCTCAATTTTAGATATTTACCTAAGGTACTGTTTCACAGTGCAGCCACAAGATTTGCTAACTAGGTTGCTATCCTCCTGTGTGTCCAACATAAGGACAGTTCACATTGGCATTGTGTTAACAACAAAATGACGTGGCAGGTTATACTTCAGATGACACATCGTTGACTTTTCCTAGCAGTCATAGATTGCTGTTTTTTCCTTGGCCATTGACGGCTTAATGGGTAAGGAAGCCAATGTCTTATTTTGTAATTTGGTTGATCTAACCCTTTAAGAATAGTGAGTTATTGTTTTTCAATAATACATGTTATTTTCTGTTGGAAGTCTTAGCAAATGTCTGGAAAATCTCTAAGCAGTTAGTCTATTTTGCGGATAACTAGCCAGACCATCCAGGGACAATGAAATATATTGTTAATGCAGTCAAACTTTCTCCACATCCCATTTACGCATGTTGACCTTTCCCTGTTTTCTTTCTTCACATTCCCAGAGCTACAGTAGATCGCTTGACATACAGTAGGGTAAAGACGTTGTTTAAGATGGTATCTATGCTCAGACACTACTCACGCAGCACACATCTCCTGAAGTCTGTCTGCAGTGCACATCCATATTTTTCAATTGTTTAAATTACTTGATCTAACGTAATGGAAAGATGTTCAGATGAAGTAGAAATGTGGTTTGAATCCCAGCCATTAGATGGGAAATTAAAGTGAGAACAAAGACTTCTCACGGCGGGCACCAAGCATGCCTAAGACCACTGATCTGCTGGAGCCTGTTGTTACATTCCTTGGGCACATGGGAGCATAACTTTGGAAGTTGTTCAGAGGCCCAGGAGGCCTGGCTGCTTGCCTCGTCTGGTCTGGTCGGCAGGCCAATCTCCAGTCCACTCTCAGGCTGTCTCCCAAGTGCCAACCTATTCCCTATGAAGTGCACAGCTTTAGACTAGGGCCCAATCTTTATAGGCCCGGGTCAAAAGTAGTCCACTCTATAAAGCATAGGGTTCCTTTTGGGATGCAACCTCACTATCAAATGGGCCTGCTTGGAAGACGAGTGGAGACTTGTGCCGACACTCAGCTAAAACTCTTACTACTAAAAGTGGTCTAACACCCCTTGGCCTCCCTTCCCCGGAGCTGGCCTGACCTGACGTGATGACTGAATGTTAATGCTAGCCAGGCCTAGTTCCACTCTGTTCGTAATTAGGGAGTATAATTGCTTCAACACTGTCAGAGCCACATTGCATCTCTCTGTCAGCAACACTAAACCTATCATCACACGTTTGATGGAAACCTTGAGAACGTTTATATATACACACAGCAGGGTAGTTTCTGACCGTCAATAAGGAGAGATTCCTCACTAGTGGTTTTGGTGTATCCTACTTGGGTATAAAGTTAAAACTTGCAGTGAGCACTCAGCCAAGGCATCTAACATTATGTCAAGACATTAAATAGAATATGACGCCTAGTTACTACATTGATTTAATGCATTCACTTAGATCTTGCTTTGTATATCATCTTTAAAGAACACATTTTTTGTTTTTATTTGTGTTCTCTCTGGTTGCTTTCCAAATGGCACCCACCCTATTCCCAATTTATAGTGTACAACATTTGACCAGAGCCTTAAGGTTTCTGTATGGTTTGTAGTTTTGACAGCATGCTTCCCATTTGAAATACTGTGTTCTGTGTATTATGAGGACAGTTTGTGGTAAATGGGGTCATTTCAGTCTTCTTTCCGTGTGTTCATGCACACAACATATTTCGTTGAGGCAACTCAATGTCTAGGACCCGAAGTCAGCCTGTTTATCGGGATTAATGAACTGCGGCAGTGACGACAATGACGTGAGTTTCTTCCTCTCGGTAAAGCCTTATATGGCTACTATAAGCTCATTGCCCGCTAATGTCCCTGGGTTGTAGTTTTCGAAAGAATGTTGTTTGAGGCAGTATGAGAGCAAACGCCCTCGTTTTCACATGTTCAAAACCACTAGCAAAACCATTAGCAAACAAAACAAAAAAGCATGCGGTTTACTCTTTTAGCCAGGGGTGTAAGGTCGTGCAGTGCAGGCACTTCAATTGCACTGGGGCTCACATGAACTAAGTCATGATTTGCATGGCCCCCTTACATAAAGACCCTGTATGCTTAGATATTTACAGACTGGGAATTGGAGTCATGCATGCTAGGCTCCCTACATATTTTGCTGGCAGGATTTCATGCTATTGTACACCAGTCTTGTCTACAATTGTACACATTCCTCCATTGTATGCATTGTGCCCCCTGCTCCACAATGTGAAACTTTGGATCGTGTACCTTAAAGTTTACTACACCTTAGACTGGCTAGGGGGCCTAGTTTACACAGGGGCCCATGATGTAATCTTCCAATGTCCGGAGCACTGGTCAAAAGTTGTGCCCAATACAGAGAATAGGGTGCCATTTGAGACACAACTTGATTTGTCCAGTTTGTGTTACAGATTGATAAGCAGCAGTTTGAGGAGACTGTGAGGACGTTGAACAACCTGTATGCTGAAGCAGAGAAGCTGGGAGGCTCATCTTATTTGGAGGGTTGTCTGGCCTGCCTCACTGCGTATACAATCTTCATTTGTATGGAGACACACTACGAGAAGGTGAGAGAGCTTCATTGATAACACAAAACCACAGTTTAAAAATTCTGGTTATTTTCCCCATATTTCTAGGTTTTCAGAAAAGTTGGTCAAAAGATTGCTGGAGTCTGAAGGAAATCCTCCAACCAGGATTTCTGGAAAGCCTGGGAACATAGAAGATTTTTTTTTAACCCCACAAATAACTTAACAACAAACTGACCCAGCTTTTGTCCCATTAAATTATATTGAAATCATATCTGTTAATTTCCTTGTGAAGGATGATGTATGTATGTTTTCATTTTGCGACAAGTGAGCATATAGGGATGCTATTTATTATGTATGTATATTTCAAACTGTATTTGAAACAAATATGTACTACCAAGACAACGTATTGGTTTATTGTATCATCAATCATACTTATGCAAAATTGACAGTTAAAACGGTATGGTTCCTAATTCATGCCCAGATCTTTTAACATTGAGGCTCCTACCTGGGTTGTCTACTTTTCACGTTATTTTGCAGGAATTTGGAACTTCATTGATTAGAACCACAAAACTGAATTACAAACATAGTCAAATGTCCCCCAAAATTCTATTTGCTATGTCACCAAGCAAAAAGCAAACAATGAAACAGGTCAATGGTCATAGATTTTGTACAGTTTTCTTGATTTTGCTAATCAACCATTATGATGTTCCAGATAACGATGCTAACCAAATTGAGAGTTCCTGAAAGGGCCTACCTCATAAAGCTGGTTGAGAGAATGCAAAGAGCATGCAAAGGTGTCATCAAAGCAAAGGGTGGCTACTTCTAAGAATCTACAATATGAAATGTTTTTTAAGCTGTATAACACTTTTAGTTGCTACATGATTCCATGTTATTTCATAGTTTGACTATTATTCTACAATGTGGAAAATGGTTAAACTGAATACCCTTGACTTAGTAGGTGTCTGGTACTTTAAAAATTATAATGTAATGTCAAATTGGAAGACAATTAAGAGAATGATCTCTTTACAGGTTTTGAAGAAGATTGCCAAATTCATCCAGGAGCAGAACGACAAGATCTACGCGCCACGAGGTCTTCTTCTCACTGACCCTATTGAGAGAGGCCTCAGAGTTGTATCCTTCACAAAGACGTTGAATAGCCATTAAAGCAACGTGTGCATTTCTAAAAAGAGCCTAATGCTCTAGCTACATGTCTAATGGTACAGTATAAAGGCCACTACCTTCTAAAGATATGCGCTATACAGGAGGCATATGTTTATTTAGAATTACAACAACAGAAATTAATTCTGCCTTTTTTCTATACCTGTATCTAAATGTTCCATATAAGGACACAACAGGTTTATTTCCTCTAAGTCTTATTTCCTTTTCAAATAATTAAGACAAGAAGAAAGTTAAGAGAGAATTTGTTTCAGCAGAATCCAACATAGACCCTCTCAACTCACTGACAAACACTACAAATAAACTAGTCCATTATACCTTTAACAAACATGTACAGATGATTAGAACATAAGCTTAATAAAGAGATCCATGCCCCAGATTTTAACTTTTCTGCATAATGGATCTGCATTTTGCAGCATATTTTGTGTTTATACTGTAAGTAACCCTGCTTTTACCATATACAGCTCTGGAAAAAATTAAGAGACCTCTTAATTTTAACCCTTCTGTTCCTCACTCAAAACCTTCCTTTTTGACTTATTTGGAAAGGAAAGAAAAAGGTGCAGTGGTCTCTTAATTTGTTCCGGAGCTGTATATAAAAAATATTCAAGTAAACTGTACAGCTCAAGAAATGCCGTTGTTGCTATTTCAAACGGATTATATTTATTTCAGTTAGGTATTAACAGTAATTGGCACACATTTTAAATGCATTGGCACACATCTCTTAAAACAGGTTTTTGCTTTCTTGTTATGGTGTTTTGTGTGTAGATTGATGGATTAATCAAATGGATCTTATCAAATAAAATTCAGTCCATATCATAAAATGTGGAGAAAGTGAATGGGTCTGACTATTTTCTAAAGACCCTGTATTTTAAATATGTGAGGGCCCCCGAAATAGAGGGCCCCCATGTGGAACAGTGTTTTTAGTCCCTGCCTTGCAGTACAGCTGCATTACTGTGGCCAGGTGTTTAAGTCCTCATTGGGGCATACCAACCGTGCCTGAGGTCCAGCACAAATTGGCTTAGCATCACTTGGGTGGACAAGTGGATGTTGGACAGGGCATTAGCGACTCCTTGTGGTAGGTTGGACGCCTTCGAGCACAATAAGGTTGTTGGCCAGGATTTCATATTTTCCTGAGAATCACAAAAAAGTAGTCCTGAGAAATTTGCAAAGAATTACTGGGCATCCGGGTTTTAACAATAGCCTTGAAAAGGCTGTTTAAGGGATGTCATACCAGAAAGAAAAGTCTGACATGATTTTATCACTTTGCATACAGAAATAGACATGTTGTTGTACATCTTGTTATATATGTTGCAATTTTATCAATTCAGAGTTCTCTCAAAGTTACATACTTCATTCATCATTAATGTAACTACGTTTTAATTTAGGCTTATGAAGTATTGTGGACTGACTGCTAAAATGCAGTGAGGTTATTGTAGTCTAAACAAATTGCTATAATTTTTGCCTATCTTGGACTGAAATATATCAGACAGTTTGTTGGCCCTTCTCTCTCCCCTTGAACCTGGCTATCAGGTGAATTTGGTATTTGGTATTGGAATTTGGTAGTGTTTACTTTATCATAAACAACCTAATATGAAAGAGGTATTTTGCTTCTCCACTAAAAAAAAAGTAAGTGGTATTAGAGAAGATTTTGCATCATGGATAGTGTCACAGCCTCATTTCGCTTCACGTTGTTAATTTAAATATGGTTATTTATTTATATGGTATATTTTAGTACTAAACAAGCACTCACCATTCTCTTGGATCATTTGATTTGAACGGACCATGCATCTCTAATCTTGGCAGCATCAAGCCTTTAGTCGTTAATGGGCACTATTCTGCATTGTATTTCTCAAATACTGGCAATTTTTCTAAAATGTTTCCAGAATTACAATTTATGTGTCACCCTTAAATAACACCAGATAAGAGTTATATTTAATCAATTTCATCTGCAAAAACAATGAGGTTGCAAAAGTGTGTAGTTTCCAGGCTGAAGGACATTCTCAACATTCAAATGAATTGTACTGTGGCAGGCAGTGAAACATGACTGAAATTGCTTGCAGCTAAGCCTCTCCTCCTGTATGATTTCATTTTCTTTGTCCTACTTACATCCCTATGTCTCTCTGGTCAGAAGTAGTGCACTACACAGAGAATAGTGTGCCATTTGGAATTCAGACCTTGTCTTTATGGTGACCTGGATTATTTCTCCAGCAGTCGGGATCTGCTGATTTTGGCCTGGTTGCATCTGGGATAGCAGGGTGGAGATTGACAGGAATGTCACACCTGCTCTGTTTTCCCTCCTTGTCCTTTCAATGCACCCAAACAAAGTTTTCATGGTCTCATTTGTTGTCTTGACTATTGCTGCCCAAATGCTTCCCTCATAGCATTTAGTGTCTTTAGAGGGATTTTTCATTGTCCTCCAAACACACTTCTTTAACTAAACATCATCTAGGTTGAAATAACCATCTTTGAAGACCGAAGCCTGGGAAGATAAAATCAGCAATATTACGGTGAGTTTCATGTAACACACCATATATTCATTGATGTTTATTTTTTAAAGTATTAACTACTATGTAGCATCTGAGGTAGACAAAATACTGTACTATAAAAACCAGCTCAACAGTTGAAATCTAAAAGTATAAAGACTGCAAACATATGATTTTCTGTTAAGTATCACAGCAAAGTTTTAAACATTGCAAAATTTAAAAAAAGAAATACTGGCAGACAGCACAAGGTTTTTATCCCAAAGAATTTCCAGAGCACTATATATCATGTCTTGAATCTATTAGCCTCACTCCAGCACATACTGTACGTCTTTCTTGTGTAAGTTATTGCATGACAAAGAACATAATTTCCCTATTCCGATCTCAACCATTTTCAATAAATGTCACACTGCAAAACTGTTTACTAACTCTTAACAATGTCTCAACTTGATATTTTTCAACAAACACTTCAATAAACTGTCTCTGGGAATGTTCTGCCTGTATAAAGATTGACCGTTCTTAAGGGATCAGCTGGGGAATTTGGCCATATTTGTTCATTGTTGTTTCAGCCTGGTCTAGTGGAACAATGTGCATACAGGGGTTATTCTTCTCTGCCCGGCACTTCTGCACATATTGTATACATGTATGTATGAGGAATGTGAACTGCTCTTTAACACATAGCTGTTGAGAGAGGAGTCTGTTGGACTGTTGCCATAGTCAGAAAAAAAGATAACCCACTCTTGCATGCAGCAGTCATCCAGTCATTTAGGCATTCGGTCCTCCAGTCCAGGCAGCAAGCCCACTGGACAGGCCCAAAGTTTTGCTGCATGCTCTGTGTTGCTTCCATAGCAGAAGGCCCTGATGGCGAACCTCAGTGGACCTGCCAGGGAATTTCACCGTGTGGGATGAAGTGTGTGATGAATGATCTTCCGGTGTAATTTCTCCAGAGCGCGGTGTAGAAAAACAGACTTTTAGCTGTTAATGGCTTCAAAATGAGTCATTAACAGACGACTGCGCCAAGTCCATCTCCCCCTGCTGCTTGTTCTCCACCACAGTGCTTACTCTTAGGGAGCAGACCCTTTGCCCTGCATGTTGTCCTGGCTTTCCTCCTGCCACTCCACAAACACATCGTTTTAGAGAGCCGGCACCTGGATGTATTGACCTGAAAAAAGTATTTTGAAATTGGAAATGCTTTCACTTGTGATTGTCTGAACACAAAATGAAGAAGAAATATGAAAAACATACAGCTTTGCTAAAGTTGATGTAGTTGATGTAATAAATAGTGCACATGGTTGTGCATTGTGAGGTGTGGTTGTGCGATGGTGTAGTCTAGCATGTGTTTAGAAACACAGCGATTAGAGTCGTAAGCTACAGTAACTGTGACATTAGTTTGGTCATATCCCCAAAAAAGGGAAAAACTTTACTGAAGTTTATCTGCAACATGTTGGCCAATTTCTCTTCACTGAATCTGCATTTTAGTGGGCTTTTTGTCTCAATAACTTTCTTTTCGTTTTGTCAGATGGGTTGGAGCTTTGTTGGGCTGGTTCTATCTGGATCTCTGCTTGGTTCCGCATCATCTGTTCCTGCGTGAGAAGGTCCTCCAAAACACCAGACCGAGAACCTCTATCTGTCCGAACAACATACCAGCTCTCCTGTCTCCCATCCAGGAATCTACATTCTGATTACTGTGTTGCTACAATCTGTCCTGTGCTCTACTCCCTTTAACTGCTCTATACTCCACTACTCTAAGGCATGTTTAAATTGTTTACTCTCATACACAGTACTACAGATGTCAAATCCTAATTTGACCCAATTTCTGATTGCAGAGAACTAATCCTGCACAGAAAATGTGAATTATTACACAATGGATAATTGATAACCGGGGCTCTGCTTTCTCTGGAACAGAGTGCGTTGCGGAGGGTGTGTAACGTTGTGCTAGCGCAGTGTGTTATCCTGCTGCACAGCTGCATGATGTTTACCAAGAACACATTGCCCCAAATTCATTGTCCTTTTCATACCATGGCTATAATTTCACATTTTCCAGGAGAAGTGTTACAACATCCAATGAAAGTTGACTAGCTATTTGTAGTAGTTATGTAAATTAAAAACTCTGGAATGCTTTCAATGCATACCTATGTATTTCCTGCTTTGCAGAAAAGTTCTTGCAACGACACGATGAACAAATGAATATGTGTATGATACATGTGCTGTAATACCGAACAAAGTCATACATGTTGTTCTCAAGTGAAATATGACTACATAGGATTCATAACACTTGACTTCCCCTGACTTTAATACATCCCCTGACTTCTAATGGTCTAAAATATATTTTTTGTCTTTGTATTTATGGCCATTAACTTCAAGTCTATCTCTTTTTCCCTGTGATTTCCCTGAGATTTCCCTGAGATTGTTTGCTTTTACCAAACCAAATGGCCCAATTAAGCTTGCATTCTTGCATGTTGATTCAGTGTTCAGATAGTTATTTTGTTAAAATGTAACAGTGCCATGCAAAGTGTTTGTTTGGTGACTACTGTTCATTTAGCCATGCATTGATTGACTTGTGTGTATGTGTGTGAGTAAACTGTGTCTAGCTATGTAAGCACATTTGATTGTTTTCAAGTGAAGAGTTAGGCTGAGAAGTGCTCTTGTTTGTCTCCAGTGCCTGTAGTTGCCCTGAAGATTGCCTCATTCAGCTCAGTGGGTTCATGTCAGGTGTATCTTAGAATACTGTTAGCAACCATTTTATGTAGCTTATCCTAACTTGTGCTTGCTTCACTCTAAAAGCTTGGCAGTAAGAAAGTGAATATCCTAAGATGATTCCTGAACAACCAATGTGTTTGTTCTTGTCAATTTTATGAATGAAGATCATTGGAGTGATGAGGTGATATTTAATAACATTAGGATGGTTAAATATTACTCAGTTGATCTACATCCATTAAAATGTTGCTCAGTGGATCTACATGCATTTCATTATGAATTATTTAGTTCTGAATGTTACATTGTAGAATTGTTTTTGTTTCCATGTTAGTGCTAAGTTACAGATGATCTAACACTACAGAAATGGCTAGCTATAGATTTTAAATGAAACATTTTGAGGGCAGGTTAAAATGCAAGAAAATAAGTAATTTACACTCAATCCAAATTATTCTGTAAATATAATTTCATTGTATTTTGTTCATGACAGATGATGAGCAAACTGATGTACCTTTTATATGTTCTTTTTAAGTTGAATTGCAAACTGTTACTTAACATGTGAATTGTATCATAATAAATCAAACATGTACGTTGTCTATACTTCTGGATCATGCTGATTTTTTTATTGAAACAATAATAATGCATTATTCTGACCTGTGTTTTAAGAAAAGCTGAATGATTAGGCTAAATAAATCTCAAATGTATAGATATACAGTAGCTATGGATGCAAGGATTTGCCATCCATGATATAAAATGATGGGCCTATTGTAACAGAGATCGGCCACAAGAATATTGACGGTTAAGTGGTTTAACCAACATTGGCCAGCAAATTACCCTTCTATAATAACGTACTGTAGGTTATGTCAAGACAAAAGGTCAAGACTTTTTCATCTCTGCTGTTTGTTATCATTTGGTGTTATCATAAGAACAACTTAGTCTTAGCTATATTTGTTATTATTTTGCCTTTATACTACAAAGATTTGTATTAGAGATAAAAGCAGTTACTTTGTGGTTAAGTTATAGATTCACAGGGGAAAAATATCACTGGTTAGCCTAGTCAAAAAAAAGTATACTTAACTATTTTTTTTAAACAATTTAAGTTGTACTTTAGTACAATGATTATTAAAATAGTATATACGTTCTATTTAAATAATAATATGTATACTTAAGTGTGTAAAAATGGTCCCGATTACTACATATTTTGGTACACTTTTAATACGTTGATATTGGCATTCCTAATAATTTAATTACGGCTTGGATCAATTTATTCTGATAAATGTATTCTGTACCATAATGGCAAGAATGTCATATTTTTGTTCCTCATATTGTCAGACAGCAGCATCCAAAAGTAATCGAGTACTGATCCAAAACAAGAAAACCTGTGTCACTGTCCAAATAGTTATAGACAGCACTGCATTAACAAGCAGGTCTTCTTACATGCCCTTGCATTTGTACACTGGTCTAGAATTAACTTACCACCTCCTTTGAGGACGCCTGGTCCTACTCAAAAAAAAATCTACTTACAGTTCCTAATAAACATACCACACTCAAGAAAGTCTTTATCAAAACTACTACAACCCCTGTTTAGTTCTGAATAGTTTGAACTCATCCAATGTAAATACCTGCCCTGGTGTATAGCTTTGGCCTCAAAAAGCCTTCTAATAGGCAATTAATCAAACAGAAAGGAAACGGTAGACTCAAGCAGTTATGAAAGCAAAGGCATGATTTTACAAATGCCAATTTACTCCCAGAGGGTCTGACCCAAAAAAACATCTGGAACACCGTAAAATCCATAAAAAAGTATAATCCCAGCTGCTTACTGCATTTAAATGAGAATACAGTCACAACTAAAAAAACTAGATTTGTTGAGAGGTTCAACAGTCACTCTGTTAGGAATGGCTATTCATTTGAATAGCAAAGTCCACCTTTGCTGCCAGCACTGCCGGACCTGCCCTCTGTATAATTATCCCTCAGAGCAGTCCTCGTTTCTCCCTTCAGTCAGTACTGGGGAATGATGTGCTGAAGGAGTTGCATAATCAGGACCATTACAAGTCAACTGGGCCTTTTCTTTTGTGAGGCTTTCAGACTATTATCTCAGCCCTTATGACCTGCCTGTTAAACCGCTTATTATAAACATTTAGCTGTTGCCGTCATTCCTAATTTCAGAGTGACAAGCTAGACCCTGGGTGTTATAGTAAATCCTGCATACATCCTTATGCTGACAACATTGTCACGTTGAAAACTGTTCTCTTACTGACTACTGTGAACCCTTCAACATAGCTTATATAACATAAAAAATGCCATCTTTGACCCTTACCTACTCCTTAGTACCCCCAAAATGAAATCAGAGCCTGTCCACACATTCAAATAAGTACCTTAGTATATGGTTTGACTGCTAATTGTCTTTCACTTCCCTTGTGAATCACCATCAGTCTAAAGTTAAATCCTGAATTGATTTCTTGTTCAACAAGGCATCCTTCACACTCCCAAGTATAGCCTTGGAAATACCCTGCCAATCCTTGACTATGGCGGTCCCGTGCATACCGTAGGCTTGTTGCTGAAAAGCTAAATAAATGTTATGTAATTTACCAACATGCCATTTACTTGCCATGTGCTTCCATACTTATCACTTTGACATTTATACTCTGCTAAAATGTCAAAATGATACCAACTTATTTACAACTCCCTTAAAAAAATGCCCCCTTCACCACATCTCACTACATAACATCCAATAGTAACCAGAGCTGTGGTAGATATCTAATATTTGTCACTTCCAAAACGTAGACATCCTCTGGCCGTTACTCAGTTTATTTCCACCAAATAAATGAAACAAATTGCAAAAAACATTTAACTTTAAACAAAAAGAAATATTCCAAGCTGCTGTCAGATCAATGCACCTGCCGAATTTGAAAAACATATCCTTATATTGTTGTATGTAATATAATCTGTTTTGTCTTGTCCCCTTGTAAATGTATGCTTTTGGCCAAGTCGTCATTAAAACAATTAAACAGACTCTGCTTCATTTGACATACTACATACAGTTGAAGTCGGAAGTTTACATACACCTTAGACAAATACATTTAAACTCACTCAGTTGTTCACAATTCCTGACATGTAATCCTAGAAAAAATTCTGTCCTATGTCAGTTAGGATCAACACTTTATTTTAAAAAATGTGAAATGTCAGAATAATAGTACAGAGAATTGATCAGCTTATTTTCTTTCATCACCTCCCCAGTGTGTCAGAAGCTTATATACACTCAATTAGTATTTAGTAGCATTGCCTTTAAATTGTTTAACTTCGGCCAAACATTTCGGGTAGCCTTCCACTAGCTTCCCACATTAGGTTTGGTGAATTTTGGCCCATTCTTCTCAATAGAACTGGTGTAACTGAGTCAGGTTTGTAGGCCTCCTTGCTCGCACACATTTTTTTCAGTTCTGCCCACAGATTTTCTACAAGATTCAGGTCAGAGCTTTATGATGGCCACTCCAATATCTTGGCTTTGTCGTCGTTATGCCATTTTGTCACAATTTTGGAAGTATGCCTGGGGTCAATGTTCATTTGGAAGACCCATTTGCAACCAAGTTTTAACTTCCTCACTGATGTCTAGAGATGTTACTTCAATATATCCACATAAGTTTCTTCATGACACCATCTATTTTGTGAAGTGCTCCAGTCCCTCCTGCAGCAAAGCACCCCCACAACATGATGCTGCCACCCCCGTGCTTCAGGGTTGGGATGGTGTTCTTTGGCTTGCAAGCCTCCCCCTTTTTCCTCCAAGCATAATGATGGTCATTATGGCCAGTTACATTTTTGTTTCATGAAAACATTTTTGTTTTCAGACCAGAAGACATTTTTCCAAAAAGTATGATCTTTGTGCCATGTGCAAGGACTGAAACAGAATATTTTTTTTTCCATAAACCAGATATCGTCACCAAGAAAACAGGTACTCTAGTTCTGCTGGTCAACATGTACAGTGAGGGAAAAAAGTATTTGATCCCCTGCTGATTTTGTACGTTTGCCCACTGACAAAGAAATGATCAGTCTATAATTTTAATGGTAGGTTTATTTGAACAGTGAGAGACAGAATAACAACAAAAAAATCCAGAAAACCGCATGTCAAAAATTTTATAAATTGATTTGCATTTTAATTAGTGAAATAAGTATTTGATCCCCTCTCAATCAGAAAGATTTCTGGCTCCCAGGTGTCTTTTATACAGGTGACGAGCTGAGATTAGGAGCACACTCTTAAAGGGAGTGCTCCCAA
Source organism: Esox masquinongy (assembly GCA_016801175.1). Lineage (NCBI taxonomy): Eukaryota > Metazoa > Chordata > Actinopteri > Esociformes > Esocidae > Esox > Esox masquinongy. The sequence goes on from JACXGI010000879.1 coordinate 28,579, forward strand.
TCTCAGCTTGTTACCTGTATAAAAGACAACTGTCCACAGAAGCAATCAATCAATCAGATTCCAAACTCTCCACCATGGCCAAGACCAAAGAGCTGTCCAAGGATGTCAGGGACAAGATTGTAGACCTACACAAGGCTGGAATGGGCTACAAGACCATCGCCAAGCAACTTGGTGAGAAGGTGACAATAGTTGGTGCGATTATTCCCAAATGGTAGAAACACAAAAGAACTGTCAATCTCCTTCGGTCTGGGGCTCCATGCAAGATCTCACCTCGTGATGTTGCAATGATCATGAGAACGGTGAGGAATCAGCCCAGAACTACACGGGAGGATCTTGTCAATGATCTCAAGGCAGCTGGGACCATAGTCACCAAGAAAACAATTGGTAACACACTATGCCGTGAAGGACTGAAATCCTGCAGCGCCCGCAAGGTCCCCCCTGCTCAAGAAAGCACATGTATAGGCCCGTCTGAAGTTTGCCACATCTGAATGATTCAGAGGAGAACTGGGTGAAAGTGTTGTAGTCAGATGAGACCAAAATCGAGCTGTTTGGCATCAACTCAACTCACCATGTTTGGAGGCAAAGGAATGCTGCCTATGACCCCAAGAACACCATCCCCACCGTCAAACATGGAGGTGGAAACATTATGCTTTGGGGGTGTTTTTCTGCTAAGGGGACAGGACAACTTCACCGCATCAAAGGGACGATGGACGGGCCATGTACCGTCAAATCTTGGGTGAGAACCTCCTTCCCTCAGCCAGGGCATTGAAAATGGGTCGTGGATGGGTATTGCAGCATGACAATGACCCAAAACACACGGCCAAGACAACAAAGGAGTGGCTCAAGAAGAAGCACATTAAGGACCTGGAGTGGCCTAGCCAGTCTCCAGACCATAATCCCATAGAAAATCAGTGGAGGGAGCTGAAGGTTCGAGTTGCCAAACGTCAGCCTCAAAACCTTAATGACTTGGAGAAGATCTGCAAAGAGTGGGACAAAATCCCTCCTGAGATGTCTGCAAACCTGGTGGCCTACTACAAGAAACGTCTCACCTCTGTGATTGCCAACAAGGGTTTTGCCACCAAGTACTAAGTCATGTTTTGCAGAGGGGTCGAATACTTATTTTACTCATTAAAATGCAAATCAAGTTATAACATTTTTGACATGCGTTTTTCTGGATTTTTTTGTTGTTATTCTGTCTCTCACTGTTCAAATAAACCTACCATTAAAATTATATATATAGACTGATCATTTCTTTGTCAGTGGGCAAACGTACAAAATCAGCAGGGGATCAAATACTTTTTTCCCTCACTGTATCATACTGTCTCCTCAGATATCAAGCTATAGTCTCAAAACAGTGTGTTCTGGCACCGTGTGTGTGTGTGTGTGTGTGTTTGTGTGTGTCGGGATGGGGAGGGGATTGGAGGATTTTTTTTGACAAGGACGAAAACAAAGTCGCTGAGATCGCTTAAACCTGTAGACTATGGGGACATAGTCTGGCTTTTTAATGGCAATTTTGGAGCAGTGGTTTCTTCCATGCTGAGCGGCCTTTTAGATTACAGTTGTGCTCATAAGTTTGCATACCCTGGCAGAAATTGTGAAATTTTGGCATTGATTTTGAAAATATGACTGATCATGCAAAAAAATGTATTTTATTTAAGGATAGTGATCATATGAAGACATTTATTAACACAGTTGTTTGGCTTCTTTTTAAATCATAATGATAACAGAAATCACCCAAGTGGCCCTGATCAAAAGTTTACATACCCTTGAATGTTTGGCTTTGTTACAGACACACAAGGTGACACACACAGGTGAAAATGGCAATTAAAGGTGAATTTCCCACACCTGTGGCTTTTTAAATTGCAATTAGTGGCTGTGTATAAATAGTCAATGAGTTTGTTAGCTCTCACATGGACGCACTGAGCAGGCTAGATACTGAGCCATGGGGAGCAGAAAAGAACTGTCAAAAGATGGAAAAGGATATAAAAAAATAACCAAAACCTTGCAAATGCCAGTCAGTGATGTTCAATCACTTATTAAGAAGTGGAAAATTCGGGGATCTCTTGATACCAAGCCAAGATCAGGTAGACCAAGAAAGATTTCAGCCAAAACTGCCAGAAGAATTGTTCAGGATACAAAGAAAAACCCACAGGTAACCTCAGGAGAAATACAGGCTGCTCTGGAAAAAGACTGTGGTTGTTTCAAGGAGCACAATACAACGATACTTGAACAAAAATGAGCTGCATGGTCGAGTTGCCAGAAAGAAGCCTTTACTGCGCCAATGTCGTAAAAAAGCCTGGTTACAATATGCCCGACAACACCTTGACACGCCTCACAGCTTCTGGCACACTGTAATTTGGAGTGACGAGACCAAAATAGAGCTTTATGGACACAACGATAAGCTCTATGTTTGGACAAGGGTCAACAAGGCCTATAGTGAACAGAATACCATCCCCACTGTGATGCATGGTGGTGGCTCACTGATGTTTTGGGGGTGTGTGAGCTCAAAAGGCACAGGGAATCTTGTGAAAATTGATGGCAAGATGAATGCAGCATGTTATCAGAAAATACTGGCAGACAATTTGCATTCTTCTGCATGAAAGCTGCACATGGGACGCTCTTGGACTTTCCAGCACAACAATGACCCTAAGCACAAGGCCAAGTTGACCCTCCAGTGGTTACAGCAGAAAAAGGTGAAGGTTCTGGAGTGGCCATCACAGTCTCCTGACCTTAATATCATCGAGCCACTCTGGGAAGATCTCAAATGTGCGGTTCATGCAAGATGACCAAAGACTCAACTATTACAAAAGACTGCATGCTGTCATTGATGCTAAAGGGGGCAATGCACAGTATAAAGAACTAAGGGTATGCAGACTTTTGAACAGGGGTCAGTTCATGTTTTTCTTTATTGCCATGTTTTGTTTTATGATTGTGCCGTTCAGTTATGACCTACAGTTGAATGTGAATCCCATAAGAAATAAAAGACGTGTTTTGCCTGCTCACTCCTGTTTTCTTTACAAATGGTACATATATTACCAATTCTCCAAGGGTATGCAAACTTTTGAGCACAACTGAATGTCAATATATGGGGCTTGTTTTACTGTGGATATAGATACTTTTGTACCTGTTTCCTCCATCTTCACAAGGCCTGTTCACAAGGCTGATGTTGTGGGATTGATTTGCACTTCTTGTACCAAAGTACATTAATCTCTGGGAGACAGAACTATTGTTTGTACAGATGAACGTGGTACCTTCAGGCATTTGATTTTCCTATGATGTCAAGCAAAGAGGTACTGAGTTTGAAGGTCTTGAAATACATCCACCTGTACTCCTACAATTGACTAAAATTATGTCAATTAGCCTATCAGATGCTTCTAAAGCCATGACATAATTTTCTGGAATTTTCAAAGCTGTTTAACGGCACAGTCAACTTAATGTATGTAAACTTGTATCCCAGTGGAATTGTGATATCAGAATCAGAAAGAGCTTTATTGCCAAGTAAGTTTCACCACAAACAAGGACTTTTTTCTGCCTGTTAGTGCAACAAATTATACAAAACAAAAAAAAAACAGTAGACAGAGCTATACCATAATAAATTACTATAAATATATAAGTGCAAGATTTGTCCAGTTGGGGGCTGTGTGTGCATGTGGGGAGCAGGCTATAGTAAGTTTGGTTCCGGGCGCATGTTTATGAGGCCTACTGCTGTAGGAAAGAAACGGTTCTTGTGGTGAGAGGTTTTGGTCCTGATACACCTCAACCTTATACAAGAGGGGAGAGTTCTGAATAGTCCATTTCCGTGAGAGGGATCAACCCCAGTCTTTGGGGCTCACCTCCGTGTCCTGGAGGTGTGTAGGTTGTATAGAGACGGCAGATTGCAGCCAATCACCCTCTCTGCAGAGCGGATGATGCGCTGCAGCTTGTCCTTTGCAGTGGCTGCAGGTTACTAGACGGTGATGGAGGAGGTCAGGATGGACTCTATGATGGCATGGTAGAAGTGCACCATCATAGTCTTTGGTAGGTTGAACTTTTTCAGTTGCCGCAGGAAGTACATCCACTGCTGTGCTTTATTTGTAAGAGTGGTGATGTTCAGTCAGAAGCTTGACAGAGTGGTGACTGGAGTTGTAGCTGCTGGTGTACAGGGAGAAGAGTAGTAGACAGGACGCAGACTTGAGGAGAGCCGGTGCTGATGGTCAGGGGGTCAGATAAGTGCTTTCCCAGCCTCACGTGGTGCCTCCTGATGGACAGGAAGGCTGTGATCCACCTGCATGTAGACTCGGGCACTCTCAGTTGGGACAGCTTGTCTTGGAGCAAAGCGGGAATTATGGTGTTGAATGTGCAACTGAAGTCCACAAACAGGATTCTGGCATAGGTTCCAGGGGAGTCCAGATGCTGGAGGATGAAGTGACTGCATGTTGACTGCATCGTCCACAGACCTGTTGGCTCTGTAGGCTCTGTGGGTCTAGAAGAGGGTTGGTGATGGTCTTGAGGTGGGACAGCACAAGGCGCTCAAATGACTTCATAACCACAGAGGTCAGGGTGACGGGTCTGTAGTCACTAAGTCCTGTGATCCTTGACATCTTAGGGACTGGGATGATGATGGAGGATTTGAAGCAGGCCAGAATGCGGCATGTCTCTAGTGAGGTGTTAAAAATGTCAGTAAACACAGCAGAAAGCTGATCTGCACACTGCTTTAGAGTAGATGGGGAAACACAGTCAGGCCCTGCTGCTTTCCGGGGGTTCTGTCTCTTGAATAGACTATTAAAGTCCCCTTGAAAGTGACATTGTGGTGGTAGAGGTGGGAAAGACTGACATGGGTGATCTAAAAATGTCCCAATCAGTGTATTCCAGACACGCTTGCCGAGTCTCTTTTGCTTCACTTCTCCACTTCTTTGACCTTCGCATAACAGGCTTAGAAAGTTTTAGTTTTTTGCCTGTATGTGGGTATTAGATGGACCATGATGTGGTCTGAGAGTCCCAGAGCAGCACAGGGCACAGCCTGACAGCCATTGTTGACTGTACTGTAGTAGTGATCCAAAGTGTTTGCCTCTCTGGTCAGGATTTTAATAAACTGTTTATATTTTGGGAGTTCGTGGCTTAGGTTACCTTTGTTAAAGTCGCCAAGAAAAATAACTAAGGAGTCCGGGTATATCCGCAACGCCCCAAGTAGGCTATCTGTTCCGCTAGCTGCCGTTGTGTCTTGTGCACGTTGGCTTGCGGTGGAATGTAAACACCGACCAGGATAAATGATGAGAGTTCCCGCGGGCTGCATATTCCTCCTCCCTTCGTTTTGCCCGAGAGTTCTGTCTCACGATCCGCGCGGAAAATTGAAAAAACAGGCAATTGCAGCACTGAGTGCGGTACAGAGCCGCACAGCCACATTTCCGTGAAACACAAGGCTGAAGATGTGGAGAGATCTGTTTTCCCCAACAGCAAGTGAAGTTCGTCTAGTTTATTGCTAAGTGATCGCACGTTGGTGAGGAATATTCCTGGTAGCGGAGTCCGTATTCCACGGCGCCTTGAGCGTACAAGCGCCCCAGCTCGTTTTTCTCGCCTTCGGTATTTCCCTTCTTGACAGAGTGCAGATGTAGCTCTGACCAGAATGTCCAGTAATTCAACGGATGTTACAACAAAATCTGGGAATAAAACCACAGGAGTTGTTTCCCTGATGTTTATGATCTCCTCTCTTGAGAAAACAATCCGAGAATTGTTGCAGAACACTGATTTAACACACAAAGACAAAATGTCGTGCACCAACCAACCGAGACAACTACCTGCGGCGCCATCTTCAGATGGTGATATAGTGAATTAAGTGAAATAATCTGTCTGTAAACAATTGTTAGAAAAATTACTTGTCATGCACAAAGTACATGTCCTAACTGACTTGCCAAAACTATAGTTTAACCTGAAATCTGTGGAGTGTTTGAAAAATTAGTTTTAATGTCTTTGACCTAAGTGTATGTTAACCTCTGACTTCAACTGTACATACCTGCTAACTACAGGACAAATATTGGTAGATGTAACTATAGTGTATCTATATGGAAACAGACACCACTTTCATTTACAGCCTTCTTACTCCGTACTTATGAGGGTGAAGGTGGTACCATGTAACAATAGAGTAGGATTGCAAAAAAATGGTCTGCATGTAATGGCGTCGTCCAATACAGCTGTACTTCACAAGTAACTACAACATAACTACATGGAAACAGACACCACGTTATTTTACAACCATCTAACCCGAAGTGTGTAGGGATACTATGTAAGAGCATACTATGCTTGATACATTCCCACTAAAGTTGATTAGCTGTTTGTATTACAACCTGGTTACAGCCATGATAATAGCAAGCTAGCATTTGAACGAAATTAATAACACGGTAATCAGATGATTTGGGAGGCACCCAGAGAGATTGGACTTTTCCTTGAGCTCTCCAGTTACACTTGAGAAATGAGACCCATTCACCTGTTTCCCTATTCTCTCCCAGGCTGCTGAACCATATCCTTTTTAGGAAAATCATCTATTCAGGGAAGCCTCTCACATTATTGATTCTCCTTTTAACCTTTTATCATATGAATGCCGCTCTTTGTTACCTCAGCGCAGGAGATTTTCCCTGGCCCAAGTAAGCATGTCTAGTCAACCGAATGTCTGTCGTTACCCACTAAACTCTGTCTCAAGTTACCCGTGACATTCCCCCCTCCTGGTGGCACAGCATGGTAGGTGGTCTTTCCTCCCTCGCAGCAAAACAAACCAGACCTTCAGCCATGTGAGGAGTGTGTGCAGTTGGTCTATGTGCGTGTACTGTGTCTTTCCTATGCGAGGACCTTCTGGTTTGAGTTTCCGGCCATCAGATGGCTCCTGCTACCATCACCCGGCCTGGTAGGCAGGGGCAGACTGAGTGTTTTGAGGCCTAAGGCAGATGTAGTGTTGGGTAATCCTGTCATTGAATTGATTGCCTCCAGCAGGTCAAATGAACAACTAAAATTAAAAAGTCACTCAATCATGACTCAGGTCAGTAAAAATATCTGTGAAAAAAAATATGTTGCCGGTAAACTGCCCGTCATCTGAACTGAAACCACACAGAAGTCGAGCAGTGAGCTAAAAAAGCCCACAACCATGGGTTTCCTCAAGGTTATCATCATTATAATGCCAAGTTCATGTGAATGACGTGAATTAATTTGAGTACAGTAAAGTACACCAAGGCAATAGATGTCAGTCAGAAGCACCAACAATATGTCAGAGAGGGTTTTAAGTGTGTAACGTATGGTCCTGGATAAGTCACATATTCCAAGGTAGTAGGCTATGCATGGCTGTGGCTGCTTTCTGAATTGCAAATGGCATCCCTTTCCCTCTATATTGCACTAAGCTACCAGAGCCCAAAGGCTTTTGGCCAAATATAGGGCACTCTATAGGGAACAGGGTGCCACGGCCTGTGCTAGGTTCAAGACCATTTGTCTTAACTTGACAAGCTGCTTCAATGTTTTTTTAACAAGAGCCCTGATCCTGGAGGTGCTGGAGATTAACCCTATTAGTCCTGCCGCTGAGTAAGGCAGGGCTGATTACATTAACACAGGAAACAGTCAAAACAAAGAGCAAGGAGGCCTGGATTTTCTCTCTAAAATGTTTTGGTGAACAGCAGTTACCAAGTAAACATCTGTAATTTCAGTGCTTAACATATTCTTACAAAGCATTTTTAGTGCCTCCAAAGCTTGGCATTCAGAGTAGTTTGCTGAAGAAAGACCACAGCTTTTATATTATTCAAAAACCCTATTTGTTATTTGCTTTACAAATGAAACTGGTTGTGAGCATATTGCTGACGCTGCACTAAAAGCAATTAAATCCTGTTGAAGTACTTCTGAGTGTAAATGTTAGATATCCCTGGGCCGTGGAATAGCTCTGAGGTTGGAGTGTTGTGATACAAGGTGAGAAATCAGTCACTATTCCATCGAAGACGGCAACCAACACTAACTGGGCCCTGGCCATGAGCCTCCCTGTTACTGTCTTAGGGGAGTTGGATCACGGAGCTAGAAAAGAAAAATGGGGGACACCATAATCTCACACTTGGTGGACAGTCTGTGTGGGACTTGTACGCCCATTTGTGAACGATCTATTTGCCATTGTAAGAAGGGACGTCATCCAAAAACATGGCAGGTATTGGTTGATAATCAAAGGTTAATTTCTTTAGAGACAATTATCAGAATTACTCACATTTTGTGCACAAGGCTGCTGACTAAATTTATTAAAGTTTTAACAGACGTTCTCATCGTCTATGGGAATTTTCTTTCTGGACTCTAAACTAAAGTATCTACCCCAGACTGTGGGAGAAGTCTGAAGCATGCTTTAAGAATGGCCATTTGGTCAGGATATGCAAGAAACACTGTCATTACACACTTGTGTTTAACAGCACAAAAACAACCAACCATCACCCAACAGTTTCAAATTTTGGTCAAATCACTCCCTTAAACTACCAGAAGATGGCAGCAAATTCAAGGACTAAAGAAAAACAGAATTGTGTGATTATGGTGGCATAATTATACTGTATCTGATAATAAAACCAACACCTTTGTCTGCTCAATAACTCTTACCAGGCTTTAATATAGTCAACAAACAAAGCACATTATGGATTTTAACACTCCATTCAAGTACACAGTTAGCATAAGTAACATACTGTAGCCTTTCAGCTGTCCTTGTACCCTCATAAAACAGAAGATGACAGTTTGGTAGCACCATTATGTAAAAAAAGACAATAAAATAATAAGACATAGACACACACATTATTGCACAGAAATAAAGTTAAAAAAAAGAACATTTTATTAAAATCCCTGACTTTTACAACAATAAGTTACTAATATGATGTTTGCTTTAAAAGGCGATATTGTTTGTGAATGTTGTAAAGAAAACATATGGTCGGAAGGAAAAAACTAGTTTAACTCTCACTATAAGGCACTCCATTTATCCCTCCATTTTAACTACTATTCTACATCATTAATTTGTGTGGTGGAGCAGACTAATGTCTACCATTTCGTGATAGTTTTTATCATGGAAAAGGAACTTAGACTTGGAAATAGTACAAGGTTGACTAACTCAGAATTGGAAAACACCACAGAATAAAGTGTGTTGACCATATTGATGACAGCTGCGGGAGTACCCTGTACCACAGACGAGAAGACTGGTAATTGTTAGAAGACAGGTGAAATTATTAAATCACATGTCAACTTGCTGCGCAATCCAAAATAGAAAAGAGGCACAGGACAGCCATTGGATTAAGACATTTCTCAACAGCGATGCACTTACTGGCAGTTATATAATAGCACTGCACTTATTGGCAGTATTATTATATCATACTGCGTCCTCAATAAACATCTTCATTAAGCTGCTCGAGAGTAACCTGTATGACGCACTTACTGTATAAAGCCATTAAAAACTATTATTAGTTATTAGATTGTCTGTACTTTTCCCAATATGCTTTTGCTCATTGTTCCTCAGAGTGAATTCTTTGTCATAGACATTCAATCCCTGGGAAAATAACATTTGACTCAATATTTTACATATATAAAAGTGCAGACGATTTCCCTTTCATTAGTGTACTTTAGAGAAATTGCTCCCTGGGACACATCCCAAAATCCAACCAATTCCCTTCATAGTGTACTACTTCTGTACAGGGCCCAGGGGTCCACTACATAGGAAATAGGGTGTCATTTGGGACAAAAGATGAGTGTCATTCTCTCCTCTAGTGGGGAGCAGTTAGGAAGGATATTTGCTGGAAAGAAACTCCATCATTCCCTCGATGACCTCAACCTGAAATGTGGGGCTAGGAGAGGAGTTTTAGAGCTTATAGAGAGGGTGGCCTGCAGAGATGAAGATCTTACTTGATGAGCTCTTTGTGTGTTTCTTTTTGTACATAGTTAATCATTTGAAATGTATTTTAATGTGTGTGTTTAAAATTTTATTGTGTTTGTTGATTTGAAATGTTTTGGCAATGTTAAAATTGCCAAATGCTCTATTTAATCGAGAGGAGAGTTTAGTGGTTGAGGGCTTTTGGTAGTCTCTCTGTGGTGGAAGTGATGGTAATGGTTGCTCTGTTCTTCTCTTCCTCAAATTCATCCTTTTACCTGTGGGTCACCTGGTTGTTCAGTAGCCCAGGGAAGGACTGTTCAGTCTCAGTGCTTAACGAACCACCTGTGCGCATGATCACAACATTTACTGATTTAACACTGCAACACATATCACAAAACGTTTAATATTACGCTTTCAAAGCAGGGTTCATTAGCAGGTTTCAGATCTCCAATGCAGTCTAATGTCAAAGTCCTACAGCATCAGTTTGGCATATAAACAAACTGCATATCCCTGCACTCCAAATCTATGGTGTATAGCATGATTTCCATTATCGTTACAGAGTACCAGCTTGCTACAACAGGAACATACACGTGCAGCAGCAGGAAATGTGAATTGTTATGTGGATTATAATTAATGCATATATTTTCTCAGGGTTGATACATTATAGTTAAGAAAACCATGTCTGGATTTTTAAATAGGAAAATTCAAACATTCGTAGTCTGCATTTCATGCGTTGCAGAACATTTCCATAAACAACAGGTCGATATTATGATGCGTCACATCTTGACATTAGTCTACTTTTGAGGTTTGAAAATAAACTTTCATGAATGTGTGTGAAAGGCCCCTTTAAGTCCAAGAGGGTGGAACAATGCAGTAACACAGGATGTTTGATATAAATCATTCCCATTGTCCTACCATTATGACAACTGTACATTATATACAGTGTATATAAAAAGTCTACACCCCCCTGTGAAAATGCCAGGTTTTTGTGATGTAAAAGAATGAGACAAAGATAAATCATGTCAGAACATTTTCCACTTTTAATGTGACCTATAATGTGAACAATTCAATTGAAAAACAAACTGAAATCTTCCAGAGGGAAAAATGAAAAATAAAAACCTTACAATAACCTGGTTGCATAAGTGTGCACACCCTCTTATAACTGGGGATGTGGCTGTGTTCAGAATTAACCAATCACATTCAAACTCATGTTAAAAAGAAGTCATTACACACCTGCCATCATTTAAAGAGACTGATTAATCACAAATAAAGTTCAGCTGTTCTAGTAGGATTTTCCTGACATTTTCTTAGTTGTATCTCAGAGCAAAAGCCATGGTCCGCAGAGAGCTTCCAAAGCATCAGAGGGATCTCATTGTTGAAAGATATCAGTCAGAAGAAGGGTACAAAATAATTTCCAAAGCATTAGATATACCATGGAACAGAGTGAAGACAGTCATCATCAAGTGGAGAAAATATGGCACAACAGAGACATTACCAGGAACTGGACGTCCCTCCAAAATTGATGAAAAGACGAGAAGAAAACTGGTCAGGGAGGCTTCCAAGAGGCCTACAGCAACATTAAAGGAACTGCAGGAATTTCTGGCAAGTATTGGCTGTGTGCTACATATGACAACAATCTCCCGTATTCTTCATATGAATGGGCTATGGGGTAGGGTGGCAAGACGGAAGCCTTTTCTTACAAAGAAAAACATCCAAGCCCGGCTGAAGTTTGCAAAAACAAACATCAAGTCCCCCAAAAGCACGTGGGAAAATGTGTTATGGTCTGATGAAAGGTTGAACTTTTTGACCATAATTCTAAAAGGTATGTTTGGTGCAAAAACAACACTGCACATCACCCAAAGAACACCATACCCACAGTGAAGCATGGTGGTGGCAGTATCATGCTTTGGGGCTGTTTTTCTTCAGCTGGAACCGGGGCCTTAGTCAGGGTGGAGGAAATTATGAACAGTTCTAAATACCAGGCAATGTTGGCACAAAACCTTCAGGCGTCCCTTAGAAAGCTGAAGATGAAGAGGAAGTTCACCTTTCAACACGACAACGATCCAAAGCACACATCCAAATCCACAAAAGCATGACTTCACCAGAAGAAGATTAATGTTTTGTAATTGCCCAGCCAGAGCCCAGACCTGAATCCAATTGAACATCTGTGGGGTGATCTGAAGAGGGCTGTGCACAGGAGATGTCCTCGCAATCTGACAGATTTGGAGCGCTTTTGCAAAGAAGAGTGGGCAAATATTGCCACGTCAAGATGTGCCATGCTAATAGACTCCTACCCACAAAGACTGCTGTAATAAAATCAAAAGGTGCTTCAACAAAGTATTAGTTTAAGGGTGTGCACACTTATGCAGCTAGGTTATTGTGAGTTTTTTATTTTTTATTTTTCTCCCTCAAAGATTTCAGTTTGTTTTTCAACTGAATTGTTCACGTTATAGGTCACATTAAAGGTGGAAAAAGTTCTGACATGATTTATCTTTGTCTCATTCTTTTACACCACAAGAACCTGGCATTTTAACAGGGGTGTGTAGACTTTTTTATCCACTGTATGGATGTCTGATATAAATAATTCCCATTGTCTTACCATTATGACAGCTGTACATTATATATGGATGTCTGATATAAATAATTCCCATTGTCCTACCATTATGACAGCTGTACATTATATATGGATGTCTGATATAAATAATTCCCATTGTCTTACCATTATGACAGCTGTACATTATATATGGATGTCTGATATAAATAATTCCCATTGTCCTACCATTATGACAGCTGTACATTATATATGGATGTCTGATATAAATAATTCTCATTGTCTTACCATTATGACAGCTGTACATTATATATGGATGTCTGATATAAATAATTCCCATTGTCCTACCATTATGACAGCTGTACATTATATATGGATGTCTGATATAAATAATTCCCATTGTCTTACCATTACAACAGCTGCATATTATATATGGATGTCTGATATAAATAATTCCCATTGTCTTACCATTATGACAGCTGTACATCCATATACGGTGGCCGTCGTATCTACATCTGCACTTCATGATGTTATTGGAGTAATCTGACTCAGGTACCTCATAGTTGGGGTTAATGACAACCTGCGGACACAGCCACATGACTGGAGTGATCATTCCACACACAAAAAATGTATCCACTCATCAGATAGGCTGCCATTGAGGAACTTACTAAATGTAACCAATCAAAACCCTTACCTGGAATATGTAATCTCCGGGCTTGACGTCTGTGATGTCAACCCACTGACAGTCAATGTCATGTCTGTACGTATCAAAGCAGCCCACGGTGATTCCTTGCTCTCCAAAGTTTGCACACTCATATTTCTTCTCAATACCTGACAATAGACAAGTGAGCAAACCTTTTGGCTTGACAGACACTGGGAGTGGAAATTGGGCTTTAGCTGAATAAGTATTTGTTGTGTTCGATTCTGCCTAAATTGAGGAACTAGGTCGGCAAAAAGAAAAGCTTCCCACACTACTGAGCCCAGCCAAACCAACTGAACTGGCCTGGTTATGCATTCTGTCAGGCTCCTGTCACATGGCTGATAAGAACAATGTGCTAAGAAAATATTTAAGCCAGCACACTTTGGTTCGGGTTGACATAATGGTGTGTATAAAGAAGGGAGTTCACTGTGAAGGGAGTTTTTTTTTACAATTTTTGTTGCACATTTCGTTTGTCAAGGCTCTTACCTTCTTCACAGTCCGTGTCCTCCAGACAGAAGCTGGCCTTGTGTCCCTCTGCCACCTTGGTGCCGTTGAGGCTCAGCAGGTCGTAGTGGGTGAACACCTCCATGCTGTGGTAGTGTCTGGACACAGAGACACGTGAGACCACCTTTATTCAACTTCTGCCTTGCAATCACGGTACAAAAGTAAACCTACCATCTACTACAGTGCCTATTATGTTCTCTCAGGAGCAAGTAGGCTTTCATGCAAAAGCTTGAGACACTTGTTGAAAGATACGGCTCCAAGGCGGACCCAAAGGAACCCAAAATAAAAATTGACTTTTGAAATTGTATATGTTTAGAGATTCTATGTGTAAAGCCACAGGGCTCCTGGCAGAGGGTTGGTAGGAGCTCCATTGCATGCTGTCAGGTTTTGGCCACCATGAGGACACAGATGGTTTGATGTGTATAGAGCTGCTGACTGTCAGGCTGCCTACTTTGCACAGTTCATCGAGTGCCTTGACCGCAAACTTCTGAGACTTTTCAGGCCATGGGCAGGGAAGTTATTGAAATGGTAAATGACTAAAAAAACTAAAATATCTTACGAAAAGCAACAAAACATGTGCTTTTGCTTCTGTCATTTATTCCCAAACATCATCAAAATAGCCAATCTATGTGATTCACACAACTGTGTGGTAAAATAAATCACCATATTAAACAAAACAGGAAGTTATCTTTTACAGAAAGGAAATGCATGCAGCAACTTGCCTATGGCAGTCATGCCACACCCAGGAATGGCGTCCAGCCTTGGGCCGGAAGTCAGACTGTCCATTGTTGTGGATCTGTGAGGAGAAGCGCAGCAGACGTCGGTAAGAGTTGGCAGGGGTCACACTGGAGGTGGTGGAAAGGCAGTTCTCCTCGTAGGCACACTGCAGCATAAACATGGGCCTGTCCTCCATATAGGTGGTCTGCTCCACTATCTGGGGGTTCAGCACCAGGTCAGGGGCAGCTAAGGGGTCAGCAGGCAGAGAGGGTGTAGGGAAATGGCACATTTAGAGCGTCACTTATCCTCGAACTTTACTGCAACATGTAATCCTGTTGGCTTCCCAAATTACAGTGTTACAGGTCAGCAATCAGAGGATTGAACAATCAGATTGCATGATGCTTATAACAGTCATTAAATGATAACAGGCCAGGACAGAAGAATGCAAGACTTTACATGCAAATCATCATCGTAATCTTTCAGTGCAGGAAATCGAGTCCGTGCCAGACTGCTGTCTGTGAGGGAAAGACAGGGAGTCCTCTTACTCTCCGAGCAGGAAACTCCAGCAGCATTGCGTCCCCCTCCTTTAGGACAGGTCAGGTGATCTCCGTGGTGCAGGCAGTGAGAAAGGGACATCTCAGTGCCAGAACATCTAACCCCACTCATCACCACTGGATCAGCACTCACTTCCCCTGGCCAGTACCATGTCTCCTACAGGACAGAACAGATACCCAAAATGACCACAATCAGGGAATGGTTTATATCACATTTTAGCATTCCCTAAGCTTGGGTATGCTGTTGTGTGACTTTGTAAAGGGGCTTGCAAAAGAACTGACAAGAGTAAACGTAACATAGGCTTTTACAGGTAAAACCTTTTTTTTTCTGAAAGTATTTTTCTGTTTTTACATTTACCAATCCTTTCAAACATAATGTTTCATTTTGATCGGAGTTAAGTTTACCTACTCATTAAAGCAGTTTAAACAAGGCAACAGTAAACATATCACCCCCAAGATTGAGGCTAATTGGGCCAATTTAGATATTGTATGTCTGATATTATGTGTGGCTGAATTCCAGTTACTAGGGCATTTTAGTTTTCCTTGTACCAATCATAGTAACTTTGCAGATGCCAGATCCCTACGGCAAAACGCATCATTAACCCAAGTGAAGTCAAAATCCGATCAGTGGTCTCTGCAATATCGTGTGTGATGAACCGATTAACAGATGTGCGATTGGAGACCGATCCATAGTCCCCTATCCAATTTCATTGTGTGGGATATTGACATTATGTTAGCTAAAACACAAAAAGAAAAAAAATATTAATAATTTCTTACTGTAAATACACTTTGAACTTACATTACTGCCCCACTAGAAGAACAAGATGGCTGACCAAGGTTTCAAAGCCTCCATGTGGCCAATACAAAATATCAGCAATCCAGGGCTTATAGACTTTGATAGCAAGACATACGAGCAAAGCAGTTTTTGTAACAACCACAAGAGGGGGCAACCTGTTCTTTATCTCACCGTGTATAATTGTCTCTGTCAATCTACTTGATTTTTGTCCTAATTTCGTTGTGTAAATATGTTAAAATCCAAGAGCGACGGTAATCATTCTCCATAAAATCCTTGGTCTACAACAAACATACAGCACCATCTGTCATTTCCAGGGAAGCGAAGAATAGTCAATCATCAAGGTGCACTGCAGATGCCCCTTATAACAGGACACAATACCCAATACCACAAGAGAGACTCAACCAAACTTAATCAAATCTAACATCCTTGTTTCATTTAAATCTTTCTCCGGCGGGCAGCAGCTGCAAAAACACCAGTCATATCCACTATCTGCCTGCATGCAACACTCCATGATACATCACTCTTTCATTATATTTCCACCTCTGTTATGTGTGGAAGACAATCCCATAAAAGATTTTCCCCTTAGGACCCAAACCTTTTTTTTCCTGCTACAAAACGTGTCTGTAGACCAATAAATGTAGGAGACCAAAAAAAGTAGTAGGTCTCCTCTTTCATCTATTCCAATATGGATGTCAAACTTTATTGTAATGGTTATAGGAGAGCCCAGCTGCGTATTTGGGCAGGTCATACAAATAGGAATCGGTTCTTATTTTACTTCTCTGTGTGGAAAAAACTTTATTGTTTTTTTCACCTGGAAGGCATTGCTGGCAAAGCCGAGCCCCAGCTGTCTGCAAACAACCATGGCCTCCATGGTGCTCCAGCCATCACTGCACACTGTGCCCCACACCAGGGAGCCGTTCCGCTCTGCCAGCACCTCCACACGGCCCTCATATGGGTTCCGCCCCCCACTCAGACGCAGCTGCACAGAGAAAGAAAGAGGGAGGGACACAGGAGACATCTGTATTACACTACTAACACACAGGTAGCAGTAATAGTCCAGTAGTACATGCCACAATGATTTTTAGATTTTACAAAAGAAGGGAAAGGACCATTACTGTTAATTCTTACAAGCTATAGGAGGATGCCCCGTTAAAGATAATGATCTCTGCTGTTTTACTACCCAAAAAATACATGTTACCTTAACACTAACCCTAACCCCTTAACTTCAATCCTAAACCAAACCCTCACCCTAAAATAATTGTTCTTGTGTTTACTGTCCTTGTACCAACAAGCATAGACATGCCTATACACACACGCACACACACTTTATTATAATTGTGAGGACTTTTTTGGACTAAAATATATTTCCTTAAAAAAATATATATTTTCGTTAACACAAAAACTAGCCATAACCTTAACCCCAAAAACACTGATATCTTAAGTGAATCCTAACTGCAAAACGTAATCCTAAACCTAACCCTTAAAGACTAACATTTACCCTAATTTCCATCATTCAAATTGTAAAACCTTAATATAATCCAAAAATATTTATAAATGAGGACCCACAAAATGTCTTTAGCCTGTATTTCATGACTTGCCTTGGGTTACTACACTTGTGGGGACTTCATGACGTTCACAGCCAAACACCCTTACCCTCTCCTGGAAGCCCATGGCTGGGACGTTACATCTCACTGATGCATCCTCCTCATGGCTGCAGCCCAGCAACTCTTTGTTGAAGAAGCACTCTGTGATGGACTTCTCAAACCCAGAGCACTCTACTTCATTCATATGGACTGGGCCCATACCTGAGAAAAGAACAGTTGAGTGAGGTTAAAAACTGTGGTTTGACATTCAATGAATCTGAGGTGACTTGGTGATTTGCTGTGTCACCTCATTGGTGACCATAAATTGCATTGCAGGATCTTTTCATCACTGTTATATGAGCAGCATTCAATAAAGGTGTCAAAGAGAACGTTTTTGTCTGATCTACCTGGTTTACTATTATATGTCCTTCTGTGACCAACATTCCTGGAACCTTGAGTTGGTTGGTGTTCCTTAGCTCTTGACACTAGTAAATATGTGGAAAAAATATAGCCATGTACAATTCCTTTTAACCATTCTATAGGGGTGTATTATTAAAAAGAACAGCCAGTAACAAGGAATAATGCCTCTACGTCTCAGTTATTGGTCTCTCAGAATAAAAACAACTAAAAAAACAAAAACACCCATGGTAACCAACATACCTGCAGGTAAGTCAGTGAGAGAGAGGAAACTCCACAGTCACACACCCATAAACCAGGACTTTGAGGACAGTAATTAGGGAAACTGGACAATTAACGGTAGGTTCTCAAATGTCCCTAGATGAAAAAAGTCTTCCAACACTGATGTGCATTGTTTGGCAAACTGACCCTTTTGTTGCCCAGGTAAAAAAGCATCAGAGTAGAAACACTTATCTAGGAACAGGTCCCCCTTTTTAATTTTAGCATATTTATTGTGATCAAAACAGCCAAACTGATCCTAGATTAGAACTACTATTGTGTGAAATCTAATGAGGGGAATTTCACATTCGGACACATGGATATTTGAGCTAAATTCCAACCACGTTCATTGATAAAGGAATCCTGACGTTAAAAAAATCAAACTTTTTTTTTTCTTTGAGGAAGATGGTTTGGGAGCAGAGAAGAATCAAACTGCCACAATTGGAAAGTTAAAGAAATAACTCAAAATCTTTAATAATAAGATACCATCTCCATGCCAATATCTTCTTTGGAAGAGTTGCCAGTAAAAAAAGCTTTTATTGAGCTCAACCAAAAAATGTAAGTGCTTGAGTATGCTAAATGGCATTGGCCCTTGGATTGGAACCCGGTCCTTTGGTCAGATTAAACAAAAATAGAGTTCTTTGGCCACGCACACCAGCAGTGGTTTTGGCAACTAAGAAAATTATGATTATGCAGAGCTATTGTAAAATATGCTGGATCTTTAATTTTATGTAGCTTTTTTTGCTTCCACTGGTCCTGGTTCCCTTGTTAAGGTGAATGGCATCATTAACTATACCAAGTACCCCTGGTACATATTAGCAAAAAACCTGTTTGCTTCTGACAGAATGCTGAAACTTGGCCTCATGTGGATACTCTAGCAAGACAGCCGCTCCAAGCACCCATTGCAATCCGTGAAGAAATGGTTAATTGACCACAAACTGTGGATTTTGCAATGGCCGTCTCAGTCTCCAGACCTGAATTCCATTAAAACTTGTGGTTTGAAAATGAGGACAGTCCATAAGAGCATGCCGAAGGATCTCAGCGATGTGGAAATATTCTATAATGGTCTAAGATCCTTTCCAATGTGTTCTCCAATCTCATAAAATTCTATGAAAAGGGTAAGTGGAGGATGCACAAAGTATGAAGACCCTGTCATTGTAAATAGTACTGACTTTTAATCCTTACCCTGTCCAAGCCTACTACCAGACAGGGCCTCCTTGGCACTCCC
This sequence comes from Esox masquinongy, assembly GCA_016801175.1. Lineage (NCBI taxonomy): Eukaryota > Metazoa > Chordata > Actinopteri > Esociformes > Esocidae > Esox > Esox masquinongy. The sequence continues at coordinate 47,719 of JACXGI010000879.1, forward strand.
AAAGCCCAGCTCTCGACACACCACCGTGGCTGAAAGGAGGCTCCAGTTATCATCACAGATTGTTCCCCACTCGCCATTCTTCAAAACCTCCACACGACCTTCCCCTACGATGGCCCCACCTCGCAGACGGACCAGTGGCTGCTGGAGGAAAGAGAGAGTCCAGATTCATAGGCTGATTTATTCAAACACCCAAATGACCATATGTTTATTCCCAGTATGTATGATTCTAAATAGGTATTTGAAAATATCATAATATGCTAAAACAGTATTGACATTTTTTAATATTCAAAATCAGTAGGTATTTGTTTGTTGGCAAGACGAAAATGTGATGTAGAAGTAGGACTGACAATTGTATGTCGTTCTACAAGGAAAGCTTTGCTGTGGTGCCAGAGATGTTTGGGCACACTTCTTATATACTGGCATCACAGAAAAGCCTACTGCCTCAAAACTATTCAATGATCATTATACTTCATAGTTCACACATTTAGATTTTAGTTCTGTTCCAATCGTAGTCCACTACTTTTGATTAAGGCCCATGGACAATGTAAGTGCACTAGGAAAATGGATGCCATTCAGGACACAGAAAATGTGATGTTCCGGACTATGCCCAGCTGGCTCATAAAAACGGAGATGTAAAATATGACAGAAAACAGGCAGGAGTATAGTACTTGGATGTGCAAAACAGAGATGAGAGAATGATAGCAGAGGGAGCGAGAATGAGAGAGCTAGCTGAAAGACAGAGAGAGACAGCAGAGGGAGAAAGCGGGAGATTACTCCTGGGAAGAAATGTGTGAACTCCCAAAATATGTTTTCACTGGAACAGCATAAATTACCATGAGTCCATGATGATTAATCAATTTAAACATACAGACCACAACAGATGGACTTTTACAAAACACAGAGCTAGGTATCTCACCACATCTACTACATTTGATTTATCATTTGCCCAGCAATAGCACTGCATAAATTAATACACTTCCAAAAAGGGTGACATTGAAATATCATCACTACAAAGGGAAGCCCCATTCAAGGCACTGGGTCTGGCCATCGCCATTCTAGTGATTACATTTCTATGTATTTATGGGAAGAGTGCAGTGGTTAAAAGTCTGTGGTGCTTACTTCTTGTCTGAAGGCCTTTCTGAAGCCTGTCATGGGGGTTGGGGAGAAGGCTCTTCCTGGCACACAGCTGACCACCACGGGTGTGCCTCCGCCACATGTGCTGTTGGCCTTCACTGCCATGGCGTGGCCCAGCTTGCAGCTTGACAGGTGGGCCTCGTTTCCAGTGCAGTTCACAGAGTAGTCCCAGTAAGAGGGCTTTCTCCTGCGAGCAAACATCCTTAAAACACAGGAAAATAAGACGTGGACAAACATCTCATTACAGGCTGCTATTCTTTTTTCCCCCAACACCTACTACAACAAACATAAACCATTAGTAGTAGTCAGGTAGTTGTTAAACAACAAGGCAGGTATAACAACAAAGAGTTGAGGCGACAGATGTGCCCGTTTAGTAACCCTGTGAGACGCTTGATCCTGCATCAATACTCAGTTAATAACGAGGCTACTGTTAAGTCTAGGATGTGAAAAACACATGAGATTCATTTACATCTTCCAGGCCTACAGGGATTTTAATCTATTCCCTCACTTTTTAATGGTGAGCCAACTAATGTCTTAAATGAACATTTAAAACAGAACAGCGTGTCCTCTTCCTGTCTTTATATCACATGTCTAAAAGTTGTACATCAAAGGACATTAAAGAGCAACGGAGACAGATTGTTTGCCATTCAAGATCTGGTTAAAACAATGTTGCTGCTCACTCGGCTGGAACCCAAAGGCAATGTATCAAGCCTCTGCAAGAAGACACCGAACTTGTGAACATAGTCGTGTAGAAAGCGAACTTCTTGAAAAAAGCATCTTGATCCTCTCCAATGTGCCTAAGTGGCAGCAGGTATTGCGAACTCAAAATGCATCATATTACAGAAAACCAATGATATACATAAACCCTAGTTGACTGGGTTGATGAAGTGGAGCTCTACTGAAGCCACTGTGAAGTAAAACTGGCACAAATGTTTTGGAAAATATAAAAATGCATTTATTAAGTAAGTTTACATTGGTGTTGGAAGCATTTATTGTATCACCCACACCATAATGCATCCAGCAATTGCAATATGTTTGTTTTTTATAGTAATGTCCCAACTGCAACAACATAAAATTCCTAAATACACATTATACTGTCCTTAAAACCTTATACGGTGGAGTTCCATTAATTCCTATGAGGGCTACTCCAACTAGGAGTGCCAAGATAACTGACCAGTAGTTTCAAGGGCCCTCAATGGTCAAGTTTACATCTGCAATCCACTGTTTATCCACATTATTAAATAAATCACAACATGAAATAGGACAGAAAAAACAAAAGCATTGTTGTTTTGGGAAAGTGAACTGTTTTTACTTTTCATCACCTTGAAAGTGTGCGTGTAATGTGTGTGTATGTGAGCTAAAAAAATATTTTTAAATGAAATATACCACAGCAAGGAAGACCTGGACTTAAGCCATCTACTGAATCCATGCTCTCAAAATAGTTCTTAAAATGCTAGGTGAAACTAGAGGGCATACAGAGGCATTTCAACAGAGGCAAAGTTAAGATTATGAATTGTAGAACTTGGCTGTCTGCCACTGCCTGGACCGAACTCCAGACTATAAAAACACAGTCTGCACGTTTCATGGGTTTAAACCGGGTGCATGTGCCGGCAGACACGTAGATGGAAAGTATGGAGCTGCTGTACTGTGGTTACCTAACCCGAGGAAACTTCTCTCCCACTCCTCCCCTACTTAAACAGTAAATTCAAGGTCAGCTTCAGTGGTTGAGGTGAGGGCTAAGGTTTGAGTGATTAATAACTGTTGGATATTCCTCTGCAGGTTTCCACAAGTAAATAAGAGTCAAATATTCTCCAGCCCAGTCATTACACCATTACGGCTACTTTAAGGAATTCACTAATCCTGAATATGTATACATAGGGGGTAATTTAAGTTCTGGGATAGCAGGAATGATTATATATGAGGTGGATGTATGAAGCTAAAAGTCTAGCTTGCTATAGATTTTTTGCCAGCTAGCTTGAAAGCTGCTAGCAGAGTAGGAAGTCCGGGTTTGGTTGTCACAGGGGTAACCCTCAACATTGCAACATTTCCACGGATATAAATGCAATTCTCTTCATGCTGATGTGTCCTGTAAAGTAACACAAAAACAAAAATCTGGGCAAAATTATCCTTTGCATTTTGGTCTTATTCTACATATTGGCTATTATCTTAGTGAGCTGCACTCTCAAAGACCAAATCTGGTTGACCAAATCAACCAATCATTTGTCTATTTTTCACAAGTTTCTGCTTCACAGCACAGTACAAAATAATAGAGTTCAGTATAGTGAATAAAGGTAGTATAAAATTTCAGTACTCAACGATTACATTTCTTCTTTGATTCATACTACAAACATAAAGGCAACAATAAGAAAATCTCCTACTGTATCACCGCATTGTAAATTGCTTTTGGAAGTCTTAGAAAGCACTGAATGGCAAAGGTAATATGTTACCTAAACACATGACAGAATGGAGTGAGTTGAGAGCCGAATCTTGACTGACATAGGTTATGGGTCTGTCGCTGCCTAGAGCCTAGGGAACTAACTTTAGAGTAATTATAGTCAAAATAAATGATACATCAACCTGCCAAGGCTTAATGCATCAAGGTCTAAAGATGAACAAAGGACCGTGTTTCACCAAACCAAACAAGGACTGTCAAGTTGATCATCTTTTTCCCCCAAAAGGACAGAGATAAATGGAGTGAGCTTATTGTAGGTATAAAGAGGTCTCATTAGGTACAAGTTAAGTCCTGTCCCTCACTCACTTGTAGACTCTGGCGTTGTACTTTCTCTCTCCGGGGAAGCCGAACATGCCACAGATGACTCTGCTGTTGTGCTTGGTCCACTCCATGTCACAGATCTGCTTCCACTTCCCCCCATCCTTCACCTCCACGTAGCCCTCTGTCACAGGGATGCGTTTGCGGTACGATGACAGAATGGCCCGAATACGCACATCCTCCACCTGGATGTTTAAACTCTGTAAACCGAATAAACACATGATTTAGACAAAAGAGATCTGCAGGGAAACATTTTTATAGGTTCAGGGAGAAAAAAAACCACATACAGCGGTTTGTTTATTTGGTTAGAGTTAGAAAAATAGGGTTCCACCTGTAGGTTTCCACCTTAAACCCCAAAAAGCGATCCCTGAAAGAACAGCCAAGATTGAAGTCTCCTCAAGTAACCATTGCTAGTTAATGGTTCATATTTGCACCTTTGGTGAGTTGCAAGATTCTTGGAGCAACCTTAAATGTCTTAATGAAAGAACATGGCTTACCTGGGGGCACATCTTTCAGATACATATAATTTAGGCCACTTGTTACTGTACTTCCTGTTAATCGGTTTTGTTTTATCACATGTTAAGGTTGAACAATGACAGTTCTGTATCTTCATTGGGGCTAACAAATGTGTATGTTCTCCTGTATATATTCATGTTGGAGTCATTTCAACTTTAATACAACATGTAATCAATGTTAATATGACTCAAATCATTCTATGAATGAAAATGAAACAATATTTAATGACTGCAGTGTACATGCTAAACATGATGAGCAGGAATAACATTATTCTAACCAGATGCCAAAAGGTGAATCTGACAGCCACACTTCCAATAAGACACATCACAATCTCATAGGCTCCACCTCCTCGAGTTTAATTAAAAAGGTAACAAATAGTGCCCCTCCCATCACAAAAAGGTATTTTACCAGGGTTTTCCCAAATACCATTTTAGAATTTTTTTTTAAAGGAACCTGGAAAGGTTCCACTGGCAGTTTGGGGGTTGTATCACCAAAAGATACTTTAAGGTACAAATTAGAACATGTGAGATATGATATAATGAGGTGTGTATGATCCATACAAATGAATTCACTCCACATGTGTCTGTATTTGGTAGCTTCCCTTGCTAGTTTTATTGAAAGCTATTAAGCAACAACCCCCCTGGTACCAATTCCAGAAAGACGCTCTGACTGCACATCCTTGTGAAGCCTCTCAAGTTCACCAAAACAGTTTTACAATACCATCACCCAATTAATCACAGCACAGAGGCAGCTGTGCAGCAAATTCTCGGCTTTTGAACAAAGTTAGGATTCAAAGCAGTGACAGTGCTGTCTAAAATAACACGTTTTAAAGGTGTCATTGGAAATATGGTGACACAGACTCAGTGTGGGTTTGTAACACTGGCCTAATAAACTCTTTAGGATCATTATACCAGTTTGCAGATTCAACCAGTGAAAAAGCATTTTCACTGGTTGCAAATCCATTGGTGGCTCTCAGTCAAAGAGTATTCATTGAGTCCACTGTAGTATCAAAAGAAATACAATTAGAATATCATTTAACTTGGCAAAGCAGAAGTGGTGAGAGTAACATACTTCTCCTGGAAGCGTTGGGCATTAGATCAAAGGCAATGTACTCCCTGTAGCTAGTTTACTAGATACACCACACCTTCAACCAAATGGATCTCCCCTAAAGACAATAAGTCACATGCAGGCAAATCGGCACCTCTTTATACACCAAACCATGGCAACATGACTGTCTTTAGGAGCAATCCATTTTTGTTAACACAGTAGGTTACTAAACTGGCTACTGGCTGTATATCAGCCAACACATCTGTCTTTTTGAAAAAGCTACATGGAGACCATATGTGATGACTGTTGGCCTTTGAATTAACTGCCTCTCTTCCAAAAACCCAACCCACATTCCAGCATTACGTGACTGTGAAGGCCTTGTCAAAGAGAGGAGAGCACAACTGTGTGATGGGTGTCTCTCCTCGGCAGCTCTCTGATCTAAAGCCACGTGGTCAGAAGTGTTGCAGTAGGGAATAGCCTGCCATTCAGGGCAAAGTTACAACCCTTAATCAGAAAAAGTCTATTTTTCCTGAAATGTCATTCACATCATGCCACAGGCATGTTCAGACACCACCAAACCATGGACAAACTATAAATTAGCAGTATACTCCTTCCCGGGGAAAAAAAAAATCACAGATGACCACATTAACCAGCAGGTGGATGGAAGAAATACATCAAGTTGAGGATGCAAATATAACTGTGGGTTCATTGACCATGTCTGTATTTAAGTTCTCTGGTACTGTAGCTTTGAAGAAAGTGATTAAAAAAGACCCAGCTTGCATCCCAATTTCTAATGTAATGCACTGCTTTCAACCATGACACATAAGGACCTGCAAGTAGGATCTTCAGAGATAACAAGACGTTTCTTACTTGCTATTTTATAAACCTCGCAAGAAACTTTCCATCGAGAGTAAACAGTTATTGAAATGAACATTGTGTCCTAAACATTAGCACAGAGATAAACAGAAGTCACAATCTCAGATGAAAGGGCATTAAAGAACATAAGACACCCTATCTTCTCTACAGACTTACAGTGCACTGACCAAGGAAAACTGCCTGCAATTCCCGCATGATTTACATACGGTATGAAGCAGTCTTTCAGCTTTACTTAAACCTACAAGTTTACACAGAAGCAATTCGTAAACAAAATATCATTCATTTAGTTTAGATCTAAACGAGGAAACTTGTTTCACAACTGGCTCAAACGTCTCACAACCACCCACTTCCCTCCTTGTAACAGGTCATCCAAAACCTCTAAATGACTGATTTCCTGTTTAAAGTTCAGGACTGCACGTGCCTCTGTGCCTGGTTCTACTAGCAAAAAAAAAATGCCTCAAGATTGCGGCAGTGTGTGGTAGAAAGCACAGCAGAAAACAGCAGCAGCCAGTGACATTTTTCTAACATGTGGCTTGTTTCTTTGCACTCTGAGGAAGGGATTTCCAGAAATTGGCAGCACAGGAAGGTGCTACAGATGGAAAAACCATTAGTCAGATGCATCTTTCTGAGGAGTTAGAGAAAGAGGCGGAGGACAGGAAGTTGAGACCTACGTCTGTCCCAGCTAAGTCTTGAATCACTCAGAGACTACTCCAGAAGGAGTCATAGGAACAAGTGGTAAACTAATACCTTCCTAGACTATGTTAATGGAACATTGTTAAGTATGTCATTGTTGCTATGAACCTAATTAGGTCATCGATTATGGCTGCATACATTTAATTTACATTGCAGATGCTCTTATCGAGACTGACTTACAACAGTTAGTGCATATATATTCCTATTATTTCTGCACTGGTCCCCAGCAGCAATTGAGCCCACAACCCTCTAAGCCAGTGTTTCTCAACACTGATCCTGGGTGCCCCCCTGCCCTGCATGTTTTAGATCTCTCCCTGCTCTTACACACAATATTCAAATGATCAGCTTATTATCAAGTCCTTCATGAGCTACATCAGGTATGTTAGGGCAGGGAGAGATCTAAAACATGCAGGGCAGGGGGGTGTCCAAGAGCAGGGTTGAGAAACACTGTTCTAAGCACTGGTTCTACCAAGTGAGCTACATAGGACCCCATACTGACAATTATTTATTCAGAACCAAGATGAAGCCTCCTTAAACGACCTCACTGTTTCTGGCTCCTAGCCAACTTAACAGTCTAGTTTTTATGTATGTTTCTATTAGTTTTATGTGTAATGTGCAGACAGGAAGAGAAATACTGCAATAGGAATAAGAAGTTAAAAAAGAAACCATGGTGTGATTATCATAATATGCAGGTCTGTTTAGAACTGCCATCGTACTTGCATTTTTTCCGTTACAGATATACGCATGTCTGTCTCGGGGACATCATTGCTGCTATCTCTGCATCCCAGTTGCACATGCTACCTTTCTCCTTCAATTTGCTTCGATTGCACATCGAGAATGCCATTTAGAATTGCCATTTGTACCCGAACAAATATTATCCCACTTTTAACATCGACTATACTTAATACTTGCACATTTTTGGCCCTCCACCATTTGCCTTAATTGCACATTTAGTATTGCCATTTGTACTGCATTTGCCTTCATTGCACATCTATACATTCCACTTGTAATATGTATATACTTAATATTTGTAAATACTTGTAAATGTTCTGCCCTCTTCTACTTGCACTTCTGGTTAGATGCAGACTGCATTTCCTTGTACTGCACTTGTATTTGTTCAATGACAATAAAGTTGAATCTAATCTAATCTAAGACTGTATTCAAATCAGAAAATGCAGGTTAATAGCAACATCTTTGCAAAACTGAATTGCTTTTAATAGTTACAAGGCAACAGGAGACAAAATCTCTCAAACAGAACAGTCATGAACTTTACAAAGCAATCAAAGAGCCATCACTGACTACCGGCTAAAGAACCCTACCCCCACAGCCAACGACATCTCCTTCACGATGAGTTAGACAGGTTCTACGCACGCTTCGAAAGGGAAAACAAAGAGCCAGCCATTAAAGCTGAGCTCCCCCCAGACGTCCCCCCACTCAGACTATCCACCACAGAAGTGTTGTCTGCACTGAGCAGGGTGAATGCATGCAAGGCTGCTGGTCCTGATGGCGTCCCCGGGCGTGTGCTCAGAGCATGTGCTGGGCAGCTGGCCGAGGTCTTTACCGACAATTTCAACATGTCACTGGCACAGGCGGTTGTCCCAATGTGCTTCAAGACTGCAACCATTTTGCCAGTGCCGAAGCAGTCGACCGTGTCTAGCCTGAATGACTTCCGTCCAGTTGCACTCACCCCTACAATCATGAAGTGCTTCAAAAGACTAGTTCTGGCCCACCTTAAGTCCTGCCTCCCCCCAACACTGGATTCCAACAAACTCCATGACCTGGGGATCTCAGTCCCTCTCACTTTGGACTTCCTAATCTGTCAGGTTAGACAACCTCACCTCCTCCACCCTGATCCTGAACACTGGTATTCCACAAGGCTGTGTGTTGAGCCCTCTCCTGTACTCCCTCTTCACCCACGACTGCGTTCCTGTACAAAGTTCCAACCCCATCGCCAGGTTCGCAGACGACACCACGGTGGTAGGCCTGATTAGTGACAATGACGAGTCAGCCTACAGGGAAAAGGTCATATGCCTGGCTGCATGGTGCGCTGACAACAACCTGGCCCTCAACACAAAGGAAACCAAAGAACTCATTGTGGATTACAGGAAGTCTAAAAGCTGCAGCCATGCCCCAGTCCTCATTGATGATACTGAGGTGGAGCTTGTGTCCAGCTTCAAATTCCTGGGTTTCCACATCTCCGAGGACCTCTCCTGGACCCTCAACACCTCAGCCTGGGTCAAAAAGACACAGCAGCGCCTGTACATTCTGAGGAGGCTGAAGAAAAACCCACCTGTACATCAAGATCCTTGTGAACTTTTACCGCTGCACAATCGAGTGCATTCTGACAAACTGCGTCACAGTGTGGTTTAGCAGCTGCTCCATAGCCGACCGGAAGGCCCTGCAACAGGTGGTGAAAACCGCCCAAAACACATCACTGGTGCCCAGCTTCCTGCCATTGCAGACCTCCAGCTGAAGTGGTGTCTGCACAGGGCGCGCAGGATCATCAGAGACCCTTCCCACCCATGCCACAAACTGTTTGCCCTCCTACAATCAGGCAGGCGGTACAGGTCTCTTTGGTCCTGCACCAGCAGGCTCAGGAACAGTTTCTTCCCATCTACCTAACCCTGCTTAACTCTGCGACCCAGAGAACTCTGTGAACTTTGTGACCCATCACTCACCATACCCCCTCGCCTCTCAGGTCCTTGTTGCACTACTCCCTTGTACTACTCTGACACTGCCTTGCTAGGCCTGATAATGGAAATTTTCAGTTGTTAAAGGTACATGTCTACCTCAGGAACCTCACAGCTGTTATCCCTGCATTTCAGTTGCACATACACCTTGTACATTCAATTTGCCTCTTTGCACATTTAGAACTGCCATTGTGCCTGCATTCTTACAGTTGCTGCACACACGTCTACCTCGGGACCTCATTGCTGCTATCTCCATCTCGGGTGCACATGCTTCTAAATATCACTCCTTCATTTGCCTCATTTGCACATCCAGAATGCCATATTGACATTGGCATTTGTACCCGAGCAACTATTATCCCACTTGAAACATACATTACACCTAATACTGTAAAATTTCTGCCCTCCTCTATTTGCCTTAATTGCACATTTAGTATTGCCATTTGTACTGCATTTGCCTTCATTGCACATCTACACATTTCACTGGTAATATACATATACTTAATACTTGTAATTACTTGTAAGTTTTCTGCCATCCTCTATTTGCACTTCTGGTTAGATGCTAACTGCATTTTGTTGTACTGTACTTGTACTGTTCAATGACAATAAAGTTGAATCTAATCTAAATAGTGAGTATACAGCAAAACAATGGGTCAGGCATGAAAAGAATGTGTCAGGGTCTTTAGACAATAACTGAATAGAAAGGGAAATCTAGCTGCATCAGGGACACTGAAGCATCACACCAAAACAAGCTCAACACCTTTGCTCGTTTAAAAGAAAACAAAACAGCCCCAGTAAAAGCCCCTGCACTGCGCTCACAGTATCTGTGGAAAATGTGAGTAGGACTTGTCAACCATGTCAACCCTCGTATGGTTTCTGCCTTATGGCATTCCTACCTACGTCCTCAGGCCATCGCCAGATTGCTGTTGTGTTCACGATCATATTCAACCTCTCCTTTCTCCTGTCAGTTGTCCTCACCTGTTTTAAAATTACCTCAACATTGTCAGTACCCGTGACTATTGACCATTTTCACTCTGGTCATTGAGTGCTTGAGATGGTAGTGTAGGATCACATCACCTCCATTGCACCAGCCACCCAATGCATTTCACATACTGTAGGGCTCCAAAAACACCAGAAATGACACCATTGGCCCTACCCTCTATCCCCACCCGCATGGACAGCAGTAACACTCATATGAAAATGACATCTACACCATAGTGATTCCACAGCTTAAAAGGGAACTAAGAGACCTGTGTCTGAACTCAGCCCTGTGCAACTGGATCTTTGACTTCCCGACAGACCCAGATCCAGAGGGAAGGTAATCTCACCTACACTGTGCTGACCCTCGTGGCATTCCTGATAACCCATAACCCACTACATACAACCGTAGACAGAGATGCCTGACAAAACAACTCCCTCAACATTAAAAAGAAAGGAGGGAATCATGGACTTCAGGAGACAAAAGAGAAAGCATGGTCTCTACAGAGGCTAAAAAGATTGTTTCTTAATGAGCAAAGCTCAAAGGACCTGCAATTGTACTACCATACTGACAGTGTGGTGAAAACCCCCTAACAGATGCTCTACATTATCAGACGGATAACAGCATTTGGCATGTCCCTGAGGACTACCTCAAACTTCTACAGACACAATACAGAGGAAAAACTCTTAGGCCGCATCAATGCCTTTAATGACAACTGTAACGGCCGTAATCATATGGTTCTTTAGAGAGTGATGAAGTGAACCAGCTCACCATCAGAGTGTCACTTTTCTGGGCTTAAAGCGCTGCAAACATCTAGCAGTCAGAGACGGTTCAGGGGCATCATATCCAGGACAGAAAGGCTTAAAATAAGCGTACTGTTTATCAGCACCATAAAGCGCCTTTACGGATTCACACACAAAACACACTGTTGCTTGTGCATGCACACACATCATTGATATGCATGGTCTCCCCTCACTCGGCGCACACACAGACATGCACCTAAACACATCTAGTCCACAAAGTCCCAGATACATAATTAACACTGATGCTGAACATTGTTAACTTAGCATTTTATGGATTGCTCCATATTATTGGGAATTGTCGAAATATTAATTCTTGTAAACAAATGAACATAAGTCAACTCATTTTCTTTATCATCCAATGATTTAGAGATATCTTACACCACAAAACAAAGAACTGGCCAAGCTCCAGTTGGAAAGCAAACATTTTCCCACATTTCCTTGTGTGAGGTTTATTATACAGGGCATTTAAAGATGTCTCATCCAAATGGAGTAATGCTTGAGAAATAACTGAAATATCAAATATTAAAACCAGCTGGAACCAAGAAGACAAATGCAGAATTCTGAATATCACAGTTTATTGTAGGAACACCGCTACCCTGCGAGAACTACTATACATGTAGCTGGTAGTAAATCATATATTTCAATAGAAGCTGGGACATCAGCTTCTATTGGCAAATGGAAAAGAAGCACCTTAATTTTTTGGTTTCTAAAATTCAACACAGTTCACTCATCTTCTGTTCAAGAGAGAAAACAAGCAGTGAGTTGTTTAAATCGCATTTTTATATTGTAAAAAAAAATCCTAAAATGACATTTTCACAGCTATTGTAAGCTGGTTGATCAAAAGTGGTCAAAACGCCATGCCTTTAGCCACGCCACAGGCGAATACATTTAACTGACAGTTTTTGTTTTACCACTTCTCTGCATCCATTCATTTAACGGATGCAGAAATCGACCAGCACGGCCCAAGTTTGGGGGGTTATTACCCAAATATGATTTTCTTGCCGAGTCATGTTCTGGCAACTCTTTGTGTCTGTTTTGGGTGCCACAAAACAAAATCACTGCAGAAGACCAGATAATGTGTTCTCCACGGTGTGTGAGGACACGGTGTAGACATCCTGGTTGAGAAAACAGCATGAAAAAATACGCACCCAACAGCATAGGGTGTGCTTCGACAAACTGGATATCACAAATTTGGGGAGAAAAAACTGTGAAAAAGAAAAATATGAAAATTCTACGTTTGTAACAAGCATTTGTTGTTACTCCTCTGTATTTACAGACTGCAATTACCAATTTCATAAATCACTCTTTATGAAATAACAGCCAGCTTGATGTAATTTTAAAATGGTATACATTTGTTTGTGGATGTTAATGAACACAGAATTCAAACTCAGGCCAGAATGTGACCTCAAGCTTCAACCAGAACATACTTTTAATGCCAGCAGTAACAACACCAATGAAGCCTGCAACATATGGTTCCAATAGAAACCCTAAACCAGATTTACTTGTAGCAGAAATCACCAAAGATCCCAGTGAAACTAGGTTACAAATTGACAGAGAAGACCCATCCCTAACTTGTGTTTTCTATCAACTCTGTGGCAGTAACAAAATAATTGGTGTTTGTGTTTCAAAATAAGACTACTGCATTCATGTTGGTCTCTATCTGAAATGTTTTCTCAACAGGAACTTTAAAGCCATATGGTTGTTTGACCCCTGTGATAACTTGTAACTGTGAACTCTAAACTACAGCAGGCAAATGCTTCTTCTAATGACCTTTGGAATTTTGTCATCTGTTCTGCTCCACCCCAGAACTTCACACATAAACTGTGACCCCTCTCTGAGAATGCTGACTGGTCCAAACAGCTATAATTAGTGTTATCATTTCTGATTTGGTCTGTGGTTTGTTAACAATTTAATTTTATGTTTCTCTGGTCCTTTTCTGCTCTTCATGGAAAAGTTTTAGAACAAATTCTACTGTATTTGTCTAGGCTTCTAGTCCTCTGGCCTAGCAGGCATCACTTGGTGCATGTTTTATAGTGTCTGTTGGAGCTTGGAGCTGTATGCCTTGTTAAAAGTAATAAATCGTTTCTTTGTCCATTGCCTGATTTATGATGGTCAACAACCAAAAAAAATAGTTTTTTTTCTCATGGTGATGGATCGCAAATGGATTTCACATGTGTTTTCTCTCACTTTCATACCCCAGTGAAACAGGAAAACATGGAAGGACATAATAATTGACCATGTACTTAAAGAAGAATGTTAACGCAGACTTAATTTTGATTTTAATTATAAGAATCCTTGCTGGTGCCAATAATTTCAACACCTATCAATTTGAGAAAAAATATATTACAAATAAAAAAAAATTAATTCAATTTAATTAATGTTGTATTCATGTCGAAGTTATTTAAGATAAAGTATAGCTGTTTAACAGTGTGATTTACTTACATTTCTGCTCATCTTTATCAAGGTTACCAATAATTGTGGTGGTGACTGTTAATAAAATATAAATACAGTGTAGATGTGAGAGAACCAAACGTTTGTTTAGCACATTGCAACAGTATATTGCTAAATTGATGTCTTGGGCAAAGGTTTGCTAAGATGTTTGTTGACAACATGTTTCCCAGCGAGTGACCACTCCCTCTCTGAGCTTGCTGCATATTTCGAGATTATGTGCTATGCTGACTTTATTATTCTCTGAGCCGCAACACAAATGGATGATTATCTCTTTCCTGAAACAGTGTTTATAGTGTGTCTGTGCATGCCATGTACATCACGTCTCTGTTTCACTTGTTCCTGTTTCTTAGAAGCCAAGAAGGGGCCTTTGTTGAAAAAGTGGAAACAGATGATTTTAAAAAAAACTATTACAAATCCTGAAAATCTATTGTTATACTTCTTTGGCTCAAAGAAAGACCACAATGCTCCAAACTCACACAGCAACTGTAAAAACCACGTCTGCCCCATGCAATTTTAGAATGGTATTTTAAGAGGGTAAACAGCCTATTCCATTTAGCTGAATGGCAATGCCCTAGAGTATGAACTTTACTGTTACAGGGCCAGAGAACAAACTATTACATAAGTGAGAAGTTCATTAAATGGTTTAAATTCAATCTGAAATTCAAATGCTGTTTTCTACCCCTCATCAATCAAGTGCATGCAGTCATTCCTAATAGGCTTGACATGGCACTTCACAGATGCCTATAATAATGACAGATGTACTGAGGGGAAAGCAGAGGTTTTAACCTTAAGCCTCAGGGGAGAAACTAAGAGGAAGATGGCCTTAAACTATTGCTTTGGGAGAAAGAGTTGCTTTGTACACACTGGTGTGTGTGTGTGTGTGTGTGTGTGTGTGTGTGTGTGTTTGTGTATTTGTGTATGTGTAAAACTGAAAAATGGGCAGACACAAGGAGTGAGAAAGAGACAACTAAAACGGGAAAAAAGATTAAATCTCAACTCGCATAGATGAGATTGTAACTGGTTTGGCACAGTACCCCTGTCTCCCCCTAGCCTCCCAGCTACCCAACTCCAGCTCATGTCACAGCATGAAAGGAGATTCCTCCAAACTCAAGAAGCAAATACTAATGGAGGTAAATGCATCAAAGTAATGAAAGGTTTAGTTCAGTTCAAGTTATTTTGTTATGTAAATTATTTAACTACAGTAAACACATTTTCCCTCAGCATTTTACAAAATGGGTGTTGTGCCCCAGTCCTTTATCACCCCCCCATTATATCTATCATTATTTAATGTCGCCTCATTCAAAAACTTAAATGATGATGCCAGGGATGTTTAAAGTGTTGATGTTGAATTGAGGCCAAGCATTTAAACAACCAGGAATAAACCTGTATCAATCTGTTTTTCTTCTAGAAGTCCACAGTATGATATTTGTTCCTCATTGGATGCATAGGACGGACATAAATATATCTCAGATATTTCTGTTTTAATTTGTTGTGCCACTGAACACATTGGGGTTTACATAAAGTCTGCATTGATAAATGCGGCTTGCTGGTTAGCCAGCTCGGAAATGTGCATAGCCAAAAATGACTTTTCATAAACACATGTTCAATGTTGAATCTGGTTGAATCAGAATGTGCTTGATCACGGGTCAGATATCCAAACAAACCTCACCTCTAAATCATCTACACCCACCTCCACAGTAAAAACTGAAAGGCTATAGAGGTACATTCCTAAAACCTTTAGAAGGGGTCAGGAGTATTTCCTGACACCAGCATAAGACTAAGAAAAACAGGAAAATCTTAGATTCTCCTGAAAAGAATCTTACGACCTCTATGAATATGTACAAATGAACTCAAAACATATTGATTGTCTAATCGAGGGGTGTCAAACCGGTTCCACGGAGGGCTGAGTGTCTGCAGGTTTTTGGTTTTTCCCATAAACTGGTTCCCAGTTCAGGCCTAAACAACCAAGTGAGGGTAGAAACCAACCAATTAGCGACCTAATTAATCAATCAAGTACAAGGTGAGAGCGAAAACCTGCAGACACTCGGCCCTCCGTGGAACTGGTTTGACACCTCTGGTCTAATCAACCCATGAAAAGTAGTGCACCCAACCTGGAATCTGGTGTTTGATTGTAAACCAAAGTGTTATGATGCACAGAAAGTGTTATATATAACATAATAGAGGATACCCTGTTCCACCCAAAGTGGGACAGTGGGACAGGTGAGAGCAGAAATTGACACCAGGAAAGCTAAGGTTTAATCCCCATTAAATTGGTGACAGCTCAGAAGAAACTAGTTTTGCTGTTTGAAAGCACTTTCAAAGTTTTACAATATTTTCCACTAAGTATTTTATAAAGATTTGCACAAATTGATGACAAATGTCTTAATGAAAAACTAGCAGTAACTTCTCAGAGAAGCACTGAATGTCCTATACTCGTTTTAATTGTTCAGTTGACTAAGAGTCACATTTGCCATTACAACTGGAATCTATAAATACCATATATTCCCAGGGGAATAAAGTAATTGAGCATCACATGCTATTGGTATTTTTCCAGAGTTACTGCAAATCTGAGCTTTGAGCTCTTATTACATTTCAACATAGATACAAACAAAGGCATTCACAGACGAATCTGTCAAAAAATATCCTAAGAAGTGAAAGGTTGGTGAGACAAGCGTGCAAGCTTTAGGTTTCACCTCTCTCAACTAATTCCTTTAAAAAAGGTGTTGTTGCTTTTGTGGTTAACGGGCCAGCTGTTGTTCTTACTGCTTAAGTCATCGCATCTTCAATGAAAGGACAAGTGTCTCTAAATTCTAAAATTTGTGCGCAGCCCAAGAATAATTGACCAATATTACTGAAATTCACATATAGTATGAGTGTAATATGAGGGTTTCAGCATGAACAAGAACAATAAAATGTACTTTCAATTTGATGGTTTATATTTACACAAATGTTTTACATGTGTTTTTTCATTATATAGTCATCATATACACTGCTCAAAATAATTTAGGGAACACATAAATCACACATCGGGTCTCGATGAAGGAAGTATATTAAAGATTAAAATCTTTACTGTGCATTGTGTAATTCGTTGAGAACAAAATGACGTAACAACGGTCAGTGGAAACCAAAATCACCAACCGATTGAGGGCTGGATTCAAACTCACACCCCTAAATCAAAGTAAACAATTGCAATCAAAGGCTGTTTCTACTTACGTGAATATCATCACGGCAACTCATAATATGACTCAGTAGTTTGCATGGCCTCAACGTGCCTGTATGCACTCCCGACAACATCTGGGCATGCTCCTGATGAGATGGCGGATGGTTTCCTGGGGGATCTCCTCCCAGACCTGGATCAGGGCATCAGTGAGCTCCCGGACAGTCTGTGGCGCTACTTGGCGGCATCGGATGCACCTGTACATAACGTCCCAGAGGTTCTCAACTGGATTCAGGTCTGGGGAACGTGAGGGCCAATCAATGTCTTCGTCATCAAGGAACTGCCTACACACTCTGGCCACATGAGGCTGGGCATTGTCCTGCACCAGGAGGAACCCAGGGCCCACTGCACCAGCATAAGGTCTGACGACGGGTCTGAGGATTTCATCCCAGCACCTAACACCAGTCAGGGTACCGTTGGCTAGCACGTGGAGGTCTGTGCGACGCTCCAAGGATATGCCTCCCCAGACCATCACTGACCTACCGCCAAACTGCTCATGCTGGTTGATGTTGCAGGCAGGATAACGTTCACCACGGTGTCTCCAGTCTCTTTCATGTCTGTCACATGTGCTCTGTGTCAACCTGCTCTCATCTGTGAATAGAACAGGGCACCAATGGCAGACCTGCCAATTCTGGTGTTCACTGGCGAATGCCTATCGAGCTGCACAGTGTTGGGCTGTGAGCACAGGTCCCAGTAGAGGACGTCGAGCCCTCATGCTCCCCTCATGGAATCAGTTTCTGACAGTTTGGTCAGAAACATAGATACCAGTAGTCCGCTGGAGGTCATTTTGTAGGGTCCTGGCAGTGCTCCTCCTGTTCCTCCTCACACAAAGGAGCAGATACCGGTCCTGCTGCTGGGTTGATGCCCTTCTATGGCCCTGTCCAGCTCTCCTCATGTAATGGCCCTTTTCCCGGAATCTCCTCCATGCTCTCGAGACTGTTCTGGGAGACACATCAAAGCTTCTTGCGACGGCATGTATGGATATACCAACCTGGAGGAGCTGGACTACCTGTGCAACCTGAATGGGCTGCAGGTATCACCTCATGCTATCAGTAGTGATAAGGACACTAGCAAAATGCAAAACTAGAGAAGAATCAGTCAGGAAGAATAAGGAGAGAGCAACTGTCTGTGGCCACCACCTGCAAAACCGTTCCAATTTTGGGGGTTGTCTTGCTGTTGCCTCTCCAGTGCAACTGTTGTCACTTTCATTTGCACCAAAACAGGTGACATGGATTCACAATCGCTTATGCAACCTAACTGGACAGATTGATATCCCTAAAGTTTAACTGACTTGGTGTTATACTGTGATGATTACATGTTCCCTTAATTTTTTTAGCAGTGTATTTCACATGTGAAAAGGCTACACAGAGGGCCAGAGATATTTAGACACTTGTGATAATCGGTCCCCAAAAGTGCCACATATGATAGATTACAAAGATCACATAAAATCCTTGTTAGGATACCAAAAGTTTGTAGTTAACTGATAATCTTACAAAGGTTAGACTAAACAATTCTACCTAAAATTTGACATAAGAAACTTAAGGATAAGTTTCAAAGTCGTATTATCTGGTTGACCAGACTCATGGTAAATTGGGTGCCACACTGAGACACCACCATCAGAGGACTATTTCCAGATAAGGATGTAGACTGCATTAAAGGTATAGTTTGTCATAGATTCATATTAGGGTGAAGGTCCATGGAGTCAAGGTACAACAAGCCATTATTCACCTCTGTCCCAGCCTGGAATTAGCATTATTAGCATTGTCCAAATTCATTAATTGAAACTGTGTGTCCCAAGTAACAATATCTGCATTGCAAGCGGAAACTAACTCAAAAAACACTTCAAATTTAATTCAGTAATCGGTAGCTGTAACATCTATATAAATGATCTTGTTATTGTAGTTGTTAATGCTGTAATTCAGGGCTTATTTGTGAAAGAGACATTGGACTCAGTCGATTTCTCTGTATTAAGAAAGGAAGAAAATGCTGCAACCAATGTCAGTAAAGTGCTGCATCTAAAACTAAATGTGATCTAAGCAACTGTTCAAGAAATTATATAATAACACTGCGCTTAAGAACACATTTTATTTTCTTTGTAAGTAATACTTACGTAAATGTAGGATACATTCAATGGGGAAGACAGGATTGTCATGGTCATCTGAGTCTCTGAGGCCGCACATGGGCGCTAAACGTCAGTGAGTTTTGCACTAAAAGTTATATTCTCTTCTCCACACAGTGCACTATTTTGATAAGATCCCTGTAAGCACTGGTCAGTAGTTTTGCATTACATAGGGAATAAGGTGCCATTTGCCTGGCCGTATTTTACAGAGCTTGCCTCCTACGGAATGGAAAAGCTGAGTCAGTTTCTCTCAGAGAAAATCCCAGATGGAGACATCAAAAACATCTGAGGGCAAACCCCAGACATCCAGACTTCCACAGAGCTGCTCTCTGGAGCATTACAGTCTGCACCTTGTTTCTACCCCACATCAGAGGAGGTGAAATGGTGGGTTTTTTGCCTTAGCCTCATTCTATCTGTCCCATTCAGGGCTGCATAGCATTGGTATCTGACTCAAATTTATAAACTGTGTAAAATCACAAGCTAACCGAAGTACTTACTGAACGTTCAGCTAGGGTGTGTTCACATTCATCAAAGCTGTATTTATTAAAATAAAAGTATCATCTTTCAGAACATATTGACCCCTCTCTGCATTCTCTTGGTATCATTCCACTCACTCAGACAACAATGAAATTGATGACATGGGGCCACCTTTTTGACTGTGGTACACTCATTTGGAGGCAGTCAGTTGAAACCACTCTCTGAGGAGTCCCCAGGAAATGGATCTCATGTAGTTTCCATTTCCCCCTGGAAACGTTGTTAACTATTGGATATTTGCCCATGTATTTCTTTTCAGCCTGAGCTGTTACATCATACTCTATGTCAAATCTTTTTTCCGGAGCTGTATGTTAATTCCAATCTGTAATGAGGACGATAGGCTGTGAGTGTGAAGGGCTACGAGCCCAGCAGGATAACACTGACAGTTATGGATACAACACACCAGAGATACTTTCTATAAAACAATTCTCAACTGTGCTAGTCAGTTAATCATGATCAGGCTTAAACTGTGGGTTTGGCTTGTCTAATAACTCTTTTTTACAGCACTACTTGCTGTCAAAATGTAGGTCTGCACTCTCCAGAGAAAACATCAAAAAACAAAAAGATCAGCTTTGAAGGCCTTCTCTCACAGTGAGTCAAGAAACAAATGTTCTGGCCCAATCCAGCTAAAAAAATGACTGTCAACAGCACTGTCAACCAGAGCACGAAAATGTAAGTGTGTTTGAGGATGTTACCTGGACACAATTGCCTGTCTGCAATAAGATTCATAAGTAAGCAGTGTTTACCTCCATATTATTGGCTATGGTGTTGATAAATTTGAATCCTGGGATCCTTTTGTCGCTGCACACCACGCCCACGTCCTCCGTGTGTTTGCAGTCAGACACACCGATTCCGTTAGATGTGCACAGAGCCAGGGTCTTCTCTTTCCCAGTGCACTGGACATTGTCAAACCAGATGCGCCCTGAAAAACAGCAGATTTTTCAACACATTGCGGATACATCAACAAGATAGATAGAGGAAAGCTCTTTCACCTGCCCAGTTATAGTTAACAAGACCAAACTGCTAAGCAACTTTGGAAAAGTGGACACTGACAGCAAATCTGCTGTGGAGATTTCATTCTCACTACGTTATCCCTATAATGTATTTTCTATTTTGTTTCAAACCGAAGATAGAAAAATAGAAATAACAGTAACACAAAAAATCAGTAATTTATTAATGAAAACGACAACCTTTTAGTGAAATAAAAGTCTGAATAATTAGAAATCCACTAATACAATACAATACAATACAATACAATACTAATACAATCCACTAATACAATACAATACAAATACACTGTAAAAGCTTCACGGCTAATAAAAACAATCTCATAGGAAAATAAATTTTCCTTATCAATACACATATACATAGTGTGTTGGAGTGTACTAACAAAAATCTCACCCTCTCCTTTTCCATATTTTGAGGAGGGAGACCAGGAGACAGCCTCCAGGTAGCCCAACTCCCTGCACACAACCTGGGCAGAGTGTATGGAGAAGTCATCGTCACAGACTGTGCCCCACTCGCCATTATAGAAAACCTCCACGCGACCCTCGTTGTGCTTGCGCTTGTCGCCCGCCAAACGCAGCTGTATCCTCGGGGTGTCAGCTGGCAGCACTGGTGCAGAGTACTGCTCCTGCTCAGGCTCTGGGTAGCCCTGTGGATAGCCTTGTGGGTAGCCTTGGTGTTCGTACTGGGCCTTGCACAGCTCTAACAGGCCCAAAAAGATGGTGAAGCAGCAGGGGAGAGATCCGACAGCCAGCATGGTGGTGTCTGTCAAAACAGAGAAAACAGCAGAGGTTATTTGTGGCAGAGCAGAGCAGGGAGCGAGTAGGAAAATAACATCATCCATTTAAAATTCCATGGTCTACTTTGTCATATTGTTTTTCACACAGACAAGGAATGGGGGTTTGGATTTCAGGATCACAGCAGAGGGCAGATAGTGTTACCCATGCATTAATTATTGTAAAAACCTTTTTGTGATCATCTGTTTCTGTATGTTTTGTCTAACAATTTTAAATCCCCATGCTTTGTATTGGACAGCCCCGTTTCCAAAAAAAAGTTGGGACGCTGTGTAAAATGTAAATAAAAACAGAATGCAATGATGTGCAAATCATTTAAACCATATATTCAATATAAAATAGTACAAAGACAACATATCAAATGTTGAAACTGAGACATTTTATTGTTTCTTGAAAAACATACGCCCACTTTGAATTTGATGCCAGCAAAACATTTCAAAAGTTGGGACAGAGGCAACAAAAGACTGAAAAAGCTGTGTAATGCTAATTAAGTCAATTGGCAAACAGATTTATTTATTGACCTAATTTATTTGATTAGGTCAATTAGCAACACCGCTAATTAGGCCAATTGGCAACAGATCTGTAACATGATTGGGTATTAAAAGATCATTCCAGAGAGGATGGGTCTGTCAGAACTGAGGACGGGGAGGGGTTCACCACGCTGTGAAAGACTGCACAGGCAAATAGTGCAACAATTTAAGAATAACGTTTCTCAACATAAAATTGCAAAGAATTTGGGGATCTCATCATCTGCGGTACATAATATCATTAAAAGTTTCAGAGAATCCGGAGAAATCTCTGTAAGCAAGGGACAAGGCTGAAAACCAATATTGGATGTCTGTGATCTTCAGGCTCTCAGGCGGCACTGCATTAAACACAGACACGATTCTGCAGTGGAAATCACTGCATGGGCTCAGGAACACTTCCAAAAACCATTGTCTGTGAACACAGTACGTCGCTACATCCACAAATGCAAGTTAAAACTCTACTATGCAAAGAAGAAACCATATATAAGCAAGATCCAGAACCGCCACTGCCTTCTCTGGGCCCAAGCTCATTCAAGATGGACTGAGGCAAAGTGGAAAACTGTCCTCTGGTCTAACAAATCAAAATTTGAAATTATTTTTGGGAATCATGGATGCCATGTCCTCCGGGCTAAAGAGGAGAGGGACCATCCGGCTTCTTATCAGCGCACAGTTCAAAAGCCAACATCTATGATGGTATGGGGGTGCATTAGTGCACATGGCATGGGGGACTTTCACAAACTGTGAATACACCATTAATGCCGAACAATATACAGGTTTTGGAGAAACATGCTGCCATCCAGACAACATCTTTTTCAGGTTAGGCCTTGCTTATTTCAGCAAGACAATGCCAAACCACATTCTACACATATTACAACAGCATGGCTCCGTAGTAAAAGACTCTGGGTCCAGACCTGTCACCCACTGAAAATATTTGGCGCATTATGAAACGAAAAATATGACAAAGGAGACCCCAAACTGTTGAGCAGCTGAAATCCAATAACAAGCAAGAATGGGAATACATTTCACTTTCAAAACTACAGCAATTGGTCTCCTCAGTTTCCCAAATGATTAGTGTAATGAAACGTGTTGCTGGCATACATTTTTTCAAAAAAACAATTAAATTTCAATTCAACTCAGTTTCAACATTTGATATGTTGTCTTTGTACTATTTTCAATTAAATACTGGGATAAATGATTTGCACATCATTGCATTCTGTTTTTATTTGCATTTTACGCAGTGCCCCAACTGTTTTGGAAACAGGGCTGTATTTTATGAAGAAATATAACTCCCAAATATATATTTCCCTCAGCCTCCTTTGGTCTTTTAAACATTTAGTTTGATTGTGTGGTTGTTTGAAAACCAATTTGAAAATGATTCACTACACAGACCACTACACAGTCAAGAAACCACCCACTTAGCCAGCTGAACATTCAGTGGTCTATTATAATCAAATCAGCCTTCATTCACTATGCAGTCTTCCAAAAATTCATTACCTTTTCTGTCAACAGCCCCTAACTGATCATCGTTTGAGAATATATTTCAAATTATGAGAATGGAAATATCTTTCTTATAGCTAAACTCTAAATTCTGACTAACTTTTTTTCCCATTTTAAAAAACAAAACAATGTAGTCTTATTTAACCTGTGACCTTTTCTGGTCACCTGTGGTACATTCTCATGTAGAAGAAAGTCACCAAAAAAAATGACTGACTTAAGTTTCTGCAATATAATGTCTTTATTGAATGGACACAATACAAACACATGTAGTTAGGTCTGGAAATGGACACTGACACAGGTTTTGTTATTTTGACTGTTTATCAAAATATAAATAAGATACAGTTAAATAATGAAAATGGGCTTAAAGTGCAGTCTCCCAGCTTTAATTTGAGGGTATTCACATCCAAATTGGAGGAAGGATTTAGGAATTACAGCTCTAATATGTAGCCCCGTCATTTGCAAAGGACCAAAAGTAATTGGACAACTGTCTCAAAAGCTGTTTCATGGAGAGGTGTAGGCTATTCCTTCATCATATCTTCATCAATAAAGCAGGTAAAAGGTCTGTAGTTGATTCCAGATGTGGCATTCACAATTGGAAGCTGTTGCTGTGAACCCACAACATATGGTCAAAGGAGCTCTCAATGCAAGTGAAACAGGCCATCCTTGGGCTGCAAAAAAAATAATCCATCAGAGAGATGGAAAATTAGGAGTGGCCAAATCAACAGTTTGGTACATTCTGAGAAAAAAAGAATGCACTGGTGAGCTCTGCAACACAAGAAGGCTTGGACGTTCATGGAACGTTCATGGATGATCACAGGATCCTTTCCATGGTAAAGAAAAACAACTTCACAACATCCAGCCAAGTGAAGAACACTCTCCAGGAGGTAGGCATATCATTATCCAAGTATACCATAAAGAGAAGACTTCACAAGAGCAAATACAGAGGGTTCACCACAAGGTGCAAACCATTCATAGGCCGCAAGAATAGAAAGGCCAGATTAGACCAAAAAACATCTAAAAAAGCCAACCCAGTTCAGAAACAGAATTCTTTGGACAGATGAAAGATCAACCTGTGATGGGAAGGAAAAAGTATGGAGAAGGCTTGGAACGGCTCATGATCCGATGCATACCACATTATCTGTAAAACACGGTGGAGGCAGTGTGATGGTATGGGCATGCATGGCTGCCAATGGCACTGGGTCACTAGTGTTTATTGATGATGTGACAGAAGACAAATGAATTCTGAAGTCTATAGGGATATACTGTCTGCTCAGATTCAGATTCAGCAAATTCAGCGAAGTTGATTGGATGGCGCTTCACTTTACAGATGGACAATGACACAAAACATACTGCGAAAAAACAAACCAGGAGTTTTTTAAGGCAAAGAGGTGGAATACTCTGCAAGGGCCGAGTCAGTCACCTGATGTCAACCCGATCGAGCATGCATTTCACTTGCTGAAGACAAAACTTAAGGCAGAAACACCCACGAACAAACAAAAATTGAAGACAGCTGCAGTAAAGGCCTGGCAAAGCATCACAAAGGAGGAAACCCAACGTTTGTTGATGTCCATGCATTCCAGACTTCAAGCAGTCATTGCCTGCAAAAGGATTTTCGACAAAGTATTAAAAATGAACATTTTATTTATGATTGTTCATTTGTCCAATTACATTTGAGCCCCTGAAATAAGGGGACGGTGTATGAAAATGGCTGCAATTCCTAAACATTTTAAACAATATTGTTGTTCAACCCCGTGAATTAAAGCTGAATGTCTATACTTCAATTGCATCTCAGTTGTTTGATTTCAAATCCATTGTGGTGGCGTACAGAGCTCAAATTATGAAAATTGTGTCAGTGTCCAAATATTTCCTGACCTAACTGTATTTTGTGGGGACTATAATATGGAGAAGAAAAAAAAAATCACTTGGTGACTATTAAGAGGTTTGATAAACACTTATCTTTCCATCAAAAACTATTACTGCCATATTTGAGATTTTAAATATTTTCAGCATTCTCTACAAGAGACTCAACTAAAACACATGATTTGCTTCTGTAAAAGTCCAAAGAATATTTTGCCAAAGAAGAACGTAAAATGTGGTGAACACACAAGAATCTGGTCATGATGAACATTGGTGTAATCAATAAAATGCATTGTATAAAGCCCCTTTT
>JACXGI010000879.1:73634-91521 GCA_016801175.1 Esox masquinongy
ATATATATATATATATATATATATATATATATATATATATATATATATATATATATATATATTTTTTTTTTTTTTTTCCCCTCAATATTATGATGTTACATTGCCAGTCTCAATCAAGTCATGGTGTCAATGCATTAATGAAAGAAAAAGAAAATATTCGTCAGTTTGCACACAACTGTGATTTGGCCTTTGCACCATACCCTGGAAATTGGATAGGTGCTGGAAAATTCCTGAATGAGTGCTCCCAGGGGGAAAGTGGGGTTAAGTAGCTTTGTAAGTTCTCACTTTGCCAGCTCAGGGATTCTAAACCTTTGGGTTACTGGTAAGATGCTCTAGCAACTAGTCAACCTGCCTTCACAGAGAAGCTTGAGATTATATATAAGCAGTTTCATTATTTTCAAGACTGCAGCAACATTTCACATCAAGGACCGAACTACAGTGGATATAAAAAGTCTACACACCCCTGTTAAAATGCCAGGTTCTTGTGATGTAAAAGAATGAGACAAAGATAAATCATGTCAGAACTTTTTCCACCTTTAATGTGACATATAACGTGAACAATTCAATTGAAAAACTGAAATCTTTGAGGGGGAAAAATAAAAAATAAAAAACTCACAATAACCTGGTTGCATAAGTGTGCACACCCTTAAATTAATACTTTGTTGAAGCACCTTTTGATTTTATTACAGCACTCAGTCTTTTTGGGTAGGAGTCTATTAGAATGGCACATCTTGACGTGGCAATTTTTGCCCACTCTTCTTTGCAAAAGCGCTCCAAATCTGTCAGATTGCGAGGACATCTCCTGTGCACAGCCCTCTTAAGATCACCCCACAGATGTTCAATTGGATTCAGGTCTGGGCTCTGGCTGGGCCATTCCAAAACGTTAATCTTTTTCTGGTGAAGCCATGCTTTTGTGGATTTGGATGTGTGCTTTGGGTCGTTGTCGTGCTGAAAGGTGAACTTCCTCTTCGTCTTTCTAACGGACGCCTGAAGGTTTTGTGCCAAAATTGCCTGGTATCTGGAACTGTTCATAATTCCCTCCACCCTGACTAAGGCTCTGGTTCCACCTGAAGAAAAACAGCCCCAAAGCATGATGCTGCCACCACCATGCTTCACTGTGGGTATGATGTTCTTTGGGTGATGTGCAGTGTTGTTTTTTGCGCCAAACATACCATTAGGAATTATGGCCAAAAGGTTCAACCTTGGTTTCATCAGACCATAACACATTTTCCAACGTGCTTTTGGGGGACTTGGATGTTTTTCTTTGTAAGAAAAGGCTTCCGTCTTGCCACCCTACCCCACAGCCCATTCACATGAAGAATACGGGAGATTGTTGTCACATGTAGCACACAGCCGGTACTTGCCATAAATTCCTGCAGTTCCTTTAATGTTGCTGTAGGCCTCTTGGAAGCCTACCTGACCAGTTTTCTTCTTGTCTTTTCATCAATTTTGGAAGGACGTCCAGTTCTTGGTAATGTCTCTGTTGTGCCATATTTTCTCCACTTGATGATGACTGTCTTCACTGTGTTCCATGGTATATCTAATGCTTTGGAAATTCTTTTGTACCCTTCTCCTGACTGATATCTTTCAACAATGAGATCCCTCTAATGCTTTGGAAGCTCTCTGCGGACATGGCTTTTGCTCTGAGATGCAACTAAGAAAATGTCAGGAAAATCCTACTAGAACAGCTGAACTTTATTTGTGATTAATCAGAGTCTTTAAATGATGGCAGGTGTGTAATGACTTCTATTTAACATGAGTTTGAATGTGATTGGTTAATTCTGAACACAGCCACATCCCCAGTTATAAGAGGGTGTGCACACTTATGCAACCAGGTTATTGTAAGGTTTTTATTTTTCATTTTTCCCTCCGGAAGATTTCAGTTTGTTTTTCAATTGAATTGTTCACATTATAGGTCACATTAAAAGTGGAAAAAGTTCTGACATGATTTATCTTTGTCTTATTCTTTTACATCACAAAAACCTGGCATTTTCACAGGGGTGTGTAGACTTTTTATATCCACTGTATATAATAATACAAATTACGTAAACCAATTTCATCAAATTATTTAAACCAAAGGTTATGTACTTTATGTCTGGCATCGAATGCAGGATGTTTAAATTTTCCAGTATCTTTCTTTTTGTCCTCAGTGTAACGTGGCAGATACAGTTGGAAAAATGTATTCATCTATTTGAGTTTGTACATCTAATAACTTTGCATTGCACATAGGCTGTTATGTAAATAATTTGGCAAGGCACTTTCTTGTGCGGCACAAAAATCAGGGCAGGGCATGCAGGAAAATAGGGGCTCCCTGCCATGGCAAAAAACTTAAGTGTGGTATTGACAGGGTTAACTAGCTAGTTGACATTATACTGTATAAGATGTCATAATGAGAAAGACCATCTTATAAGATGGTCCGACTCCACTCCCTTAAATGGTCGGCTGAATCAAACAAGTCTTCTAGCAGAAGCCTGTCAATCAAAGCAATGTATCAAGATCCAGACCAAGAAGGTCAACAGGGCAGCATCCATAAACAACCTACAACTCCAAAATATGAAATAACAAAGACCATTAAAGACACATTAACACATTGAGGAATGGGGCACGTCTTTTCACGTTTCCACAAGCTAGTCATCTCATGTCCACAGACTCTGGCCCAGGTCAACAGGGTCTTAAGGGGGAGGTTGCAGGTTCAACAGGTCAGAAGGTCAGGTCCGAGTAAAGAATTAGTATTTTTCAGAGCTAACTTCCTAATTCTAGAAGGGATGGTGACAGACGACTCTCTAATGAATTTTATACAGGCAGCTCATAGAAAGTGTTACCAAACCAACTTGAAAATAATCCCTGTTCTTTCCAGGACAAGAACTATAATCAAGCCCGTTAACCACTGGGACATGTCATTACGATTTTTTTTCTCTCATCCCAAAACTGCATTATAACTGTATAGCTGAAAATGTTGTGCACACATGGCACCCACAAATTATAAACCCCAAAAATTCACAACTAGCAAAACTCAGAGCTCCGATATCAGTCTGCATTCTCAGTACAGACAATACCATCTAGAGTGCAAATACTCTGCAAATACAGAATCTGTCAAAGTTATACAAAAAACAAGCATATATCATCCTCATCATAACATCAGAGTGGGTTTGGTTATACGTGGCATACTTATACGTAGCCAAATTTGCTTTAATTTAATGAGCACAAAACAAATATCAAATATTTTTCCACTGATATGCTTCAATATTCTTTGAAATGCCCACTTTGAGTTATATCCACTTTAACAATGAAACGAAAAGCTCTCACCACAGACGGTCTTCATATAAATCCTACTGATGCCTAGGTGACTGCCCGATGATGTACAAGTTTCAAATTTGTCTTTTCCCTCCGCAAAAATGGCTACGTGCCTCTCGGATGGTTTTCTCCGCTATAGTTTTAGTCCCTTTGCAATTTCATTGCGGCTTCCGACCAAGTTGTGGAACTGCCCAGTTCCGCCCACTGATGAAATGAGCTCACCCGTGGCCTGTACGTTGAAAGTGAAATACACGGGATTCCTGGGGATTCAGAGCGACGCTGGAGAATTTGCAGCATCGTAGGACAGCAACGTGATATTAACAGCCAGGTTGCAGCAGAACAAACCTTTTGCTTGTGTGCCACATTGGTCACTTCCGCACCTAGAGCACCCCAAAAAACGAATCATTATCAATGTATGTCAACAGAAAGTTATGGTCCAATATCCACACATTACGTACGACTATAATTTCTTCTGACTCTGCCACCATATGCAAAGGATATTAGAAAATTTTAAATAATAACCTGGTCGTTCATTTGCTTCACTGCATATCTGAGGCAGGCTTGTTTGCGCTGACTAGAATGTAGCTAATAATGCCAATCAAATGGTACCCTTTGCAGGTTAAACCCCTACAACACTAAGTGTGGTCCTGTATGTTGTGAGGTATCCCTTGTGGGATAATCGGACAGTGGAGGAAGCAAAGTTATGTTTAGCAGGACACCAACGCCTTGGAAATAATCTGAAGGAATGTAAATATGTTAAGTCAATTAAAATCAACAGTAGGTTCCAAACAGTCCTCTGCACATCTCAGCAAGTTATTCTACCTAACACACAGCTTGCCCAAAACGACATACAGACTGGAGTGCACAATCCCTGGTCAACAACCAGGATTGAGCCAGACCTACCCCAAGGACTCACCGGAGTACTACAAGTCAAGGCAGCTTTCTCCAATATCCACTCCAGGAAGTGCTTAGTCAGCTTGCACACCCTCTACGAGCACTCTGACACTGTTGGTATGCTGCAACAAGGATTCAAAGATCTGGAGACAATGAGGCAGCTGTCCTGAAAGGCAGTGTGTTCGATCACCATGCCACACAATGGCCCCATCCTTACATTTTTATCATACAATAATACCACCTGCATTCACTGGACTACAAATGACCTGTTTTGCAACTCTTCCCTAATTGAGAGGACCGTGTCAAGCGACACGTCTCATACAATAATCTTTTACATTTTTGTCATTTGGATAATGCCCTTATCCAAAGCGTCTTACAAGTAGCAATTACGGCTAAGCGCCTTGCTCAAGGACATCAGTTAAGAACTCAAAACTGATTTTGATATTCAAACCGGCTCCAACCACTGGGCTTACCGCAGTTTTGGCAGTTTTTGATGTTAACGTCCTTGATCATCCTCTGCGCAGTCTCAACAGCACTCACTAAAGATCAATCTGCATTTATTTGCTGAAAAGTGTGCTGATTCACAGCTAATAAAAAGACAGGTGACGATATGAAGCTTGCGTTTAATTGATGCTTTACAGTATCCCTCATGTCAAAGAATCCTACTTCCTGAATAGTCCTACTGTAGCTGCAATTTTCTCTTCACAACTTATTCATTTTTTGTATTGCTATGCATGGAATGGTCAATGTAAAGAATTCAAATATTCCCAAGATAAATTGTACCTTTAAATGTTGAGACTAGCCTAAGTGCCATGCACCAAAGGAATGGCATTCACAAATAATAACACAATCTTTGGTTTATTACACAGAAATGTCAAAACTACACTTTAATAAATATGCACATCTTGTCAAGACATACTGTATTATTGCTTATAACAATTTTTAAAACAGTGGCTTGTACAATCTCAGCATTTGATTAAGGCAACATTGGACTCAAAGGCAGCTAACAGTGATGGATAGCTTGCAGAGTGTTTAGCGGCTGAACGCAGGTTTGAAGCCTCCTCCCTTTCTTCTATTAGATGTCGTCTTGAAGCAGTGGCTGCATGTGGAAACATTAAAGCTTGTTTAAACTAACAAAATACTTGCAAACATCTGTGAATAAGGTGTTCACCTAGTATGAATGTAGAACAGCAATACTTAAAAAAAATTGTATTCAAATATGTTTTAGATCAAATTAGGATGCTAAAAACATGATACACAAACCTGAAAACATAAAACTACAAACATTTTTTCGCACATACACTATATGGCCAAAAGTATGTGGTCACCCCTACTAATTATTAAGTTCTGGTGTTTCAGCCACACCTATTGCTCACAAGTGCATAAACTCCAACACTTAGCCATGAAATCTCCATAAACAAACATGGGCAGTACAATGGGCCATACTGAAGAGCTCAGTGACTTCAAATGTGGCACTGTCATAGGATGCCACATTTGCCACAAGTCAGTTTGTTAAATTTCTGCCCTACTAGGGAGCTTCATGAAATTGGCTACCGTGTTCGAGCAGTAGTGATGGCAGGATGAGGCTGTGTGAAGTAATGAGGCTTTGTATTGCACATTCCTCAAGGCCTCATGCAACTCAGTGCACACTAGTGACACCTGCTGGTAAAAATATTTTTGCACACCCAAAACAATAGTTGATGTGTAACCTGACTTAGTTCAGAAACATTACTGTTTTCTCATATCATGTAATAATTTTATCAAAACCTAAAGTTATAGGTACCATTGGGACCAGTGTGTTGTTGCAATTATTTCCTAAGAAAAATTATAAAATGCATTACTGAACAAAATAATAAACCTTTTCATTTTTGAGTAATTGTGTTGTCTAAAATTTAGAGAAAACAGGAAGATTGAAATAAAGAGGTGTGACATTTGTGAGGTTCAAATGGGGAATAAAAGTGCTTCTTTAACAGGGGACTGAGACTGCTCCCTTAACTTCGCAACAACCAACAACGACAACCCACGAAGGGAAGTCTTGCTTCCTTTTATCTACTACCGAAACGCACAACGAGCTAATCACATGGTCCTACAGAAACCAAGGCCTTGTTTGTCATCAATGACATAATTCTATGAAAACGATACAAGTCTCGGCACGAGGATTCGGCTGAATTTGCCCTAGGTACTCGATACACACTTCTGAGCTATGGTCTCATCTGTAACATCACTACCGAACAGCTGTAAGCAGGCCTCACACCAACATGCGCAATGACAAAGCGGAGTCCATATAGACATGGTTCGACAAGGTTGGTGTGGAGAAACTCGAGTGGCCTGCACAGAGCCCTGATCTCAACCCCATTGAACACCTTCGGGATGAATTGGAACGGTAATTGTGAGCCAGGCCTTCTCGTCCAACATCAGTGCCTGACCTCACAAATGCTCTTTTGGCTGAATGGGCACAAATTCCTACAAAGGCACTGCAAAAACGTGGAAATCCATCCCAGAAGAATGGCGGCCAAGGGGGGGCCATTCCATATTAATGCCCATAGTTTTGGAAAGGCATGTCCAACAAGCTCATATACTGTAGGTGTGATGGCTGGGTGTCCACATACTTTTGGCCATATAGTGTAAGTAAATACCATAGTGCAGGTAAAATGTGATCTGGCTGTTACACATCACATTTAGTGGCGCACTCTGTCACAAAAACAGACTTGACCCTATGACATGAGAAGATTGGTTGCACTCACACTGTAACTCACGTCCTCACTAGCCTCTGGTCGCTGCCAATGCTGATTCGACAGAATCTTCAGGATCACCAATCCAAAAATTACGATCAAGACTCCGAACGAGTTAGCTACCAAGGCCTCAGGTGGCAGGTTGGCATATGACTGTGTCCCATTGGTGGTTCCTTTTCTGATAAAAAAATAACAATAATAATACAACCCTTAAATATTTTTATTAATATAGTCAACACAGGCAAATATAATATGCCATTAAATTATGAAATACTGCATTAAATGAAGTACATCATTAAATTATAAAATATGCCATAAAATTATGAAATAGGTCATGATATTATGAAAAAGGCCATGATTTTATGAAATGCCAACTTGTGATTAAAAAAATACATTAATTTAATTATTTATACATTTCATTTTGACTCCTTTGGTCATAGATTACAGATCAACACAATCTAAGACACTATGAGTAAACTAAATCACAAAGCTAATGGAGTCTCTTACAGTGCAAAGAAGAGTTTCTCATTAATCCCTGAGATGCAGGACACTATGCTGAGTATCAGTATGCTGCCTCCCATCCACACATGAGCAGGTTTCAGCAGCTTGCGGAATGACATGGGTGAGCATGGCAGGAGGAAACCAGCCAGGCCCAGCACCCACTGAAAATAAAACATAGGCTTAGTCAAATCAAATGCGTGCATTTGTTATGAATTTCAAAGTGATAAAATAAATACTGAAAGAAAAATAAAAGTGCACAAAAAATTATAAAACATTTAAGTAGATATATAGTAAACACATGATATGTGTAAGAGCACCCTCACTTTTTTTACAAGCAGTAGTTAATGCTTTTGGTTTTTGGTCAACTGATTATTTAGACAAACCAACACTGGGTATAGGCGGGGCTTACAGTGGGGAAATGATTTCAAGTCTTCAAGTAGTTATTATGTGCCCGGATAAGCACTAAAGATGGACCTTCATTCCTAGGTTAAGTTTCATTTACTGATGGCACATCAGCCTTAAGGTAAACAAACAACTTTGCCAAAGCTTATGCAAAAAGTTGAAAACAAACATCTTCCTGTCCTTCTTCCATGTTGACTGATTTGTTTCAGTTGCTTTGCACATGTCCAACACAGATGACAAAACACTGGTGAAAGTCACAGAGGGTGGGGTTTGGTAGAGTTTCACAAATTAACATATGACAATAATTCACATGATTCGCCCCCAAAATTAAAAAGTGCAAGTAACCAATTTTCACAAGACAATTTTACCTCTGCGTGAACACAACTACCTGCAAGGCCACGTGAAGTACTTCACCAGTCTTAAACATGTAGTCTGAGACTTTATTCAAAACCTCCCATTTTGGTCAGGATGTGTAATTTGTTGTTTAGATGTGCATAAAATAGAATCACATAGTAGTAATAACTACCATACTTCAGTTAACAATTACATTCTAACTTTGAAAACAAGTGGTTTTGACATGGGGCACACCAGCACATAAATGACATTTTGTGGGACCCATTTTGGCTTCACTGTGCCACTTTTACAACCAGTGGCCAAAAATTCCCAAATGTACCTTGAAAAGGAATTTTCTAATCAATTCTAAAACAAACAGGTAACCAATGCCGGGACTTCAAGATTTGTTTCATTAGTCCACAGTTGTGGAATGGTACTAATCTAGTGTGAAAATAGACACATTAAGGAATACAGAAAAATATATACAAATGTCGCAGAATAACTTATTTCTTTATTATAAAAAGTAATATATATTGAAAACATGATTGCTGATACAGTCGACCGTATCAGCAGTGGAGTAATGAAACAAATACCAAAAGATGATGTTTGGCTATATCTTTCTTTTAATTATACAGCTTTCATGTTTACATTGTGTTGGAACATTAGGACACACCTACTCATTCAAGGGTATTTCTTAATTTTTTCTATTTTCCACATTACATAATAATAGTGAATGTCAAAACTATGAAATGACACACGGAATAATGTAGTAACCAAAAAAGTGGTAAACAGATCAAAATACATTTCATATTGTAGATTCTTTAAAGTAGCCACCCTTTGACTTGATGTCAGCTTTACACACTTTGAATTCTCTCAACCAGCTTCATTGGTAGTCACCTGGACAGGTAGTCACCTGGACAGGGGTGTAGCACAAAATTCTGGGCCCTGTACACTGGCGGTCTCTGAAGGCCCCTCCCCTCTTTATTCAAGATTCAAACATTTTCAAAGGCCCCTCTACACAATAGGGCCCAATATACTTAGTACCCCCCCACCCCCCGTCCGACGCCACTGCACCTGGAATGTATTTCAATTAACAGCTGTTAAAAGTTAATTTGTGGCATTTCTTTCCTTCTTAATACATTTGGGTGGGTTTACAGAGGGTGACAAGGTGGTTTGTGTGTACAGAAGACCATCATTATGTCTGTACTGTAGTAGTCCATATTATGGCAAGAACAGCTCAAATAAGCAAAGAAAAACGACAATCTATCATTACGTTAAGACATGAAGGTCGGCCAATCCGGACAATTTGAAGAACTTTGAACGTTTCTTCAAGTTCTTCAAGCGCTTGGGCCAAAAAAATCAAGAAATGGAAATTAAACCAGTGGGACTGTGTACTTTGGACTAGAGTCTAGATTTTTGGTTGCAACCGCCATGTCTTTGTGAGACACAGCGTGGGTGAATGGGTGATCACTGCATGTGTAATTTCAACTGTGAAGCATGGAGGAAGTGCAATGGTACTTTGCTGGTGGGACTGTCTGTGATTTATCTAGAATTCAAGGCACACTCAAAATAGAGCAAAGCCAGCATTCTGCAGCGATAGGCCATCCCATCTGGTTTGCGCTTAACGGCACTATAATTGGTTTTTCAACAAGAAAATGACCCACAACACACCTCCAGGGTTCTTTAAGGGCTATTTGACCAAGAAGGAGAGTGATGGTTCTACATCACATGACCTGGCCTATGTAATCACCTGACCTCAACCCAACTGAGATGGGTTGAAATAAGTGAAACCGCAGAGTGAAGGAAAAGCAGCCAACAAGTGCTTTGGATATGTGGGAACTCCTTCAAGACTGTTGGAAATGCATTCCAGGTGACTACCTCATGAAGCTGTTATGAGAATCCCAAGAGTGTGCAAAGCTGTAATCAAGGCAAAAGGTGGCGATTTTGAAGAATCAAAAATAAAAATGTATTTTGATTTGTTTAACATTTTTTTGGTTACTAAATTATTCTGTATCTGTTATTTCATAGTTCTGATGTCTTTATTATTATTCTACAACGTCATTAAAAAAAAATAAAGAAATACCATTGAATGAGTAGGTATGTCCAAAGGTTTGACTGGTGATGTTTACTACACCTGGAAGGTGAAGAGTGCTGTAGTGCAAATGCCAATCCAACTGTGCAAGGAGTAGAGATTCTGAGTCTTGTTAGCGTTGTGGAAGTCAAACACAGCACAGAGGCCTAGGACAGAGCAGACCAGAGCCAGGAGCATGACTCCAGCATGCAATAGCTTCCACGGCAGCTTATTCTGCCCCCAGGTGAGGGGAACACGGTATAGCACTGCTCCTAGAGGTTAAACAGGTACAGATCAGCGTGTTAACAGAATGATGTTGAGACAATTTTTACTTTGTACACTAAATGCATGCAAAACTAAAATCTATAATTGTAAAGTCAACATTTTTAAAGGTCCCAGAAACAAATTGTTCTATGGCTATAACCTACCTGCTGATGTTGGGTTACATTGATTTCACTTAGATTGTGTACATTCACCATCAACAATTGTTTTCATAAATATACTTTTAAACAATCAGTAATGGGTATATGATAATCATTAAATATATGGCTACATTCTAAAGAATACATTTTATGATAGCAATATTTACACAAAACATGGTGAAAAAGCAGAAGCAGCTCAGTTTAAACTTCCATATGGTCAAACTCATTACAATTTCAAATAGGGGTAAAATACAATGTTTTGCTATTTACAGAGAACTGCAGGTTCCATCAAGTGGAATTTAATTCATTTAAGATATTTTAATGGCACGTGGAATGCCATTTAGTACCAATTTTGAGTTATGCGTGCTACTTTAAAGGCTACTTTAAAGGCTTGTTCATCAATTGCAAACTTTTTAAAGTCAGGCAGGTGTACTAGTTTACAGTGAGAATGCTCCTATGGGCTAATTGAGGCCCATGATTGATGAAAACAACTGAGAAACAATTGAGCAACAATTGACAGAAACTCCACTCCTAACAGGAAAGGTGCTGAGGACCTGGAACTCACAATTACAGCCGGTATGGCACAGAAAGAAATTCGAACTCGGGTTGCAGCAGTGACAAATATAGCCTAATGGTTAAAGAGTTGGACCAACAACCAAAAGGTCACTGTTCAAATCCCAAAGCCAGCTAGGCGAACAATCTATTGTTATGCCCTTAAGCAAAGAAAATGGTGCCAATTTCGCAAGTATGTCACTCTGGAGAAGAGTGAACATCAACGAAATGACTAAAATTAAAATTGTTGATGTAAGCCTACGGGAGATTAGTCCTTGCCAAAATACACTGCTCAAAAAAATTAAGGGAAAATCACAGTATAAAAACATCACAGTATAACACCAAATCAATTAAACTTCAGGGATATCAATCTGTCCAGTTAGGATGCATAAGCGATTGTGAATCAATATCACCTGTTTTGGTGCAAATGAAAGTGACAACAGTTGCACTGGAGAGGCAACAGCAAGACATACCCCAAAAAATGGAACGGTTTTGCAGGTAGTGGCCAAAGACAATTGCTCTCTCCTTATCCTTCCTGGCTGGCTGATCCTTATCTAGTTTTGTGTTTTGCTAAAGTCCTTGTCACTACTGGTAGCATGAGGCAGTACCTGCAGCCCATTCAGGTTACACAGGCAGTCCAGCTCCTCCAGGATGGCACATCCATACATGCTGTCGCAAGAAGGTTTGCTGTGTCTCCCAGTACAGTCTCATGGAGGAGATACCAGAAGGGCCATTACACGAGAGCTGGACAGGGCTGTAGAAGAACATGAACCCAGCAGCAGGGCCGGTATCTGCTCCTTTGTGCAAGGAGGAACAGGAGGAGCACTGCCAGGGCCCTACAAAATGACCTCCAGCGGGCTACTGATGTGCATTTCTCTGAACAAACTGTCAGAAACAGACTCCCAGGGGGTGGCCCAACATCCTCTAGTGGGACCTGTGCTCACAGCCCGGCACCGTGCAGCTTGACTGTTATTCGCTAGAGAACACCAGAATTGGCAAGTACGCCATTGGCGCCCCGTTCTCTTCACAGATGAGAGCAGGTTCACACTGAGCACGTGACAGACGTGAAAGAGCCTGGAGATACCGTGGTGAACGTTATGCTGCCTGTAACATAATCCAGCTTGACCGGTTTGGCGGTGGGTCAGTGATGGTCTGGGCAGACATCCTTGGAAGACTGCACAGACCTCCACGTGCAACCCTGACTGCTGTTAGGTACCGGGATGAAATCTTCAGACCCATCGTCCGACCTTACGCTGGTGCAGTGGGCCCTGGCTTCCTCCAGGTGCAGGACAATGCCCGGCCTCATGTGGCCAGAGTGTGAGGCAGTTCCTGGATGGAAAAGGCATTTATGCCATTGATTGGCCCTCACATTCTCCAGACCTGAATCTAATTGAGAACCTCTGGGACGTTATGTATCGGTGCATCCGACGCCACCAAGTAGCTCCACAGATTGTCCAGGAGCTCACTGATGCCCTGATCCAGGTCTGGGAGGAGATCCCCCATCACCATCCGTCGTCTCATCAGGAGCATGCCCAGATGTTGGCGGGAGTGCTTACAGGCACGTGGGGGCCATACAAACTACTGATTCACATTATGATGAAATTCACACAAGTTGGAACAGCCTGTGATTTCAATTGTTTTTTTATGTTCATGAAATCAGGGACGCACTCATTTAGGTAGCTTTACATAGCTTTCCATGTGCAAAAACATCTATACATCATTTCCTAATGGGCTGAAAACCTAGTCAAACCAAAAGCTGTGACTCATTGCAATATGCAGTTTTGAGTCCTGATTAATTTCAATTTCATCTGCTTCATCAAGGAGGGAGAGAAAGGACTTGATTGTTATTTTATGACAATTGACTAAAGCCACTCTGCTTCATGGAACACACCTACCCACAGAAGACATGAAACTAGACAAACAGGAGGACAATTTAAAAAAAACTCAATCTTTCACAAATGTCATAAACACATCCACCTGCACCAAAAACTGGAAGTGAAACAACTTCTTGTTCCACTCACCGTTGCCATAGAGCACGACCAGACCTGTGACCATCAGGACAGGGTGCCAGTTGAACTGAAGAGACGAGCCATCCCAGGCAAAACCACCACGCCACTTGGAGTTCCAGATGGTCACCAACACTATGCAGGCAATTCCAAGGCACAGGCACAGCAGGTAGCAGAAATAGAAGGATACTATGGATCTCATCCTGGTGGAACAATCTGCAAGCTAGTTTGAAAAGATGAACAATATGATGTAATTTACTGGAACTGCATTGCTATGTCCAAAATACAAAAAAAAAAAAAACATTAAAAACACTTTACAGTAGAAACAAACTTCCTCACTGAAATGTGAAGCACGTGAAATTGTCAATAAAAACTTACATTTTGTCCAGCTGTCAATACAGCGCGAGTTGTTACCGATGCAAGATAACTACAGTAGAGCTCTATCGTTATTCTTTTTCAATTCCACCAGTCTGTATTGCCTCCAAAACATCCCCAAATGGTTTATCACCAAAAGCTTTTGTATCTAAATAGCCAATCTGATTTGTCTCAGCAAACCACCTACTCAGAAAGCTCTTAGATTTCAGTTCCTGTTTCACTGCCATCTCGCTTCCATGTTCCCCTGTCTCATTCCACTGGCTCAGGGGCAAGCATTCATTCAGTGTAGAGCAGTTGGGAGGTGGGGGATAATCATGCATCTGGTCAGGTGTTAACAATAGAAATCAGACATTCTTATCATGCAAGGGACATACATAGCATAGAGACCGGGGAGAAGTCAGAATGCACACGGCCAATAATCGGGAAAGATGCCAAAGGGGAAATAGCCAACAAATTGAACACAGCATAACAAAAACGTTATCTTGCGTTGATCTTAATAAACAAAATAACTAGCTTGCCAAGGTAAGTCAATCAAATAATTAACACTACATTTGACATTGCAAAACAATTGGTTAGCTTGGGTGGGTTGTTAAGTTAGCTTAGCTAGCCAAAAATAATATGCCTGGCAGAAGTGAGCTGCTAGCTGAAACAAACTACTGATTCACACTAATTAACGTACCTATTCAACATTACCTAACTTACAATGTGTTCATATCAGCTCATGCCAATATCGAGTGATGAAGCGTGTAGCTGTAAATGACTTTCGAAACGCGGTGCTGTTTACAATGAGGTTTCTTTTTTGACTTCGCGAGGCATGACGGGACAGTTCCCCGCTCACGTCAGCTGCAAGGGGGGAGGGTTCGGTCAGATGACATAAAAGCTGTAAATACCGGTAAACACACCTAAGGGTAAAATCATTATTGCGCACACAGTTTTGAACTTGTCTATTCACATCAGGCGCCCATAGTTTTGAACTTGTCAATTCACATCTGGCGCCCATAGTTTTGAACTTGTCATTTCACATATGGCGCTCATCTATATTGCACACGTCGGTCTTTGCACTATCTATACATTTTTGTCATGCCGTATTGGAATCATATCTGGAATTGTAACTTCTGCGACGAGCGCCCAAAAACAGTGGTCGATCTGTTTTGCATTGCGCCCACTCAAACAATAAAATAGTACTCCTTGATTAGTAAGTTTAAAATCCACATCAATGAGCAAAATAGATAGCTCTAATCCAGAGTCTGGAAACAATTTCTTCATTGAGATTAGTTTGGCCAGGTAGACACACACATTTTTAGATATGGCTACACCCAATATCTATGCACCTTCTGTGCAAGCAGTCCAATACGTTTTTACACACTTTATCCCTCATAATTCCATCACTCCGTCATGCCAGCGAGAAAAGCAAGCCCTCTCTAAGAGGTTGCAGAGGGGCACCAGGCATGCCCCACACTGCCAGGAGGTCTTGTTGTAGGCTTTGCTTACCTTGCAGTGCTCACAGTATTTCCTTACATCTGTAGGCCTGTGTCTAGGTTTTGCTGGGTCCAAAGGGGCAATGGGCACAGGTGTGTGGTTTGTCCTCCTTTCTGCAGCCACTGCTTCCGGAGTCGCCCCAGCATGTTGAGCTGTGAGCTCCTCCATAAAAGCTCTGTGTGTCAGGGGCTTAGTCTTTTGTTCTGTACACAGTTCTTTATGTAGAACGTAGCTGTTGCATGTGGCTATGTCCACAAAGTGCAAGAACAAGGTCTTATACCACCTCATCACTTTGTGGTGAACAGAGGTGAATTGGATCAGCTGATCCGACAAATCCACACCTCCCATGTGCTTGGTATACTCCACTACTGGAGTGGGTACGGGAACACTGATTTTCATCCAGGCTCCATCTCGTCTTCTGTCTTCTCATCACCTCGTCTGACGTGTAGGCTTGATGGATTGTCGAGTAGACGGACACCTCGAGTCCATCCACTTGACAAAGAGCAGGTTGCCATCTCGAATCCACCTGATCGACTTTTTGGTCAGGGCATTCAGCTTGGATGTAGGGGCTCCCATCCTCCCGTCTCGATATGTACCGCAGGCTCCAAATTGCAGAGAAGACAGGTGTCTGAATAGCTGAGGGCTTGTATAAAAGTTATCACAGTAGATGTGATAACCATTTCCCAAAAAGAGTTTGTCCAGGAGGCCCACAACTGCATCATAAGGACGTCCAAAGCCTGTGGGGAATTTGGACTTCGCTGGGTACACAATAAAATTTGATGTGTATCCATTGGAAGAGTCAGCCAAGATAAACAGTTTGAACCCCCACTTTGTTGGCTTGTGTTTTATATACTGTGTCATCCCTGTTTTCACCTTCGTTGCTACCATCCTCTCATCAATTGTCAGATTTTTCCTTGGTTGGTAAAAAGACTTGCACGCTGCATTGATTTCGGTCATCAGAGGCTTGAGACGGAATAGCGGGTCGTATTCTGATGAGCCCTTTTTGTTGTCATTCACAGCACCCTCGGCCAGATCACTCATGTGCACATTTGAGGATATTAAGAGCCACCTTTCCCTTGGCATCACGGCTCCCGGAAATGGCACTGAGAAAATGTTTTTTGTCTCCAGTAGGATTTGATCGATCCTAGCTTTAGAAGCCCCATGAAAATAACTAGTGAAAGATATTTTAGGAACTCTGGGGGGGTGACATCAGTCCATTTGAACTGAAGTCCTTGTGCTATCCTCTTTGCAGCTTGCTTGTTGGTGTTGCTACATAATTTTCTGACTACACTGATGGAGAAAAACAGCTGGAACAATTCAAGTGGACTGTATACATCTGATTTATGCAGTTGCACCCCCGGGGGCCTGGCAGGGGCAAATATGGGGAGAATTGGTGGGACATCTTAATCACTTTCTGTTTTCCAGTGCTGTTCAGGTGTTGTGTGGTGTATGGAGCATGATCTGGAGCGGCACGGTGAGGAGCTCCGAATGCTCCCTATAGATTGTCTGCGCCCCCTGGTATGTTTTCTCCTAGGTGTAGACGTTTCTCTCCTCGGTGGAAGCCGAGGTGCTGCTGGCGGTGTAGAACATGTGCATGACTGGCTAGGTGTATAAATAAATGTAAAAGGAGAGCAATTACACAATGAAACTGGAAGCTCCTTTCAGTGTCAAATTTTAAGGGCGAAAACAACTCCCCTATGAACTCAGGTTACTGTGAAGGGGGATTTGACTCCACAAGAACAAATGCAGCATTCCAGTTGTACTCGGAGATTGGAATTTCCGAGTTCCAAGTCGGAAGTTTCATCTGGAACGCCCCCTCAAGTCAGAATACCAACCCGGAAAGTCAGAAGAACCCCACTACGCTACACTACACTAAGTTCGGAATCCAAGATGGCAGCACTTGGTATCAACAGTAAGTGAAAGCTGTAGTTAGACTGTTTATTTTAGCAATTCTGTATATTTGTGTCTCCTCCAACCTGTGAAATAGGAAAAAGTTAAAACTTTAAGGAATATAAGTAAATTAATTACTGAAATAAGAGAGCTCTATCATGGTGTGATGTTAACAACGTGTTTTCTTTTTAGTAGACACTAGGCCATTTCAGCAGTGGGACTGCTCTAGCTGATACTGCTCTGCATCCAGCCATCTTCCACACCGATGCAGTCTCGGAAATGCAAAAGAATGGATAATGAGTTGATGCAGTTTCTACAAGAGGCAGAAGAAGCCAGTCGGCGACACCAATAAGAGACACTAACACAACTCAGGTCTGCACAGCAGGGCTGTGTGTCATTGATTTCCAGGTTGTTGGACAAGCTGTGAGCCAATATTAATAGTTTTAATGTTTTTTTGTGTATAGTTACACTTTTAGCTGCTATATTTTTGTATATAGTTGGTTATATTTTTTTATTAGTAGTAATCTGTTATTGTTATATCTATTATTGTTATATTATAATGGGTGTAATTTGAATACAACCGTTTCCGGCTCTGTTTCTGGATAAATCATTGTTTAACATTTTACCTGAGCCTTTTTTTATACCTACAGTGGATATAAAAAGTCTACACACCCCTGTGAAAATGCCAGGTTTTTTTGATGTAAAAAAATGAGACAAAGATAAATCATGTCAGAACTTTTTCCACTTTTAATGCGACCTATAATGTGAACAATTCTATTGAAAAACAAACTGAAATCTTCGAGGGGGAAAAATGAAAAATAAAAACCTTACAATAACCTGGTTGCATAAGTGTGCACACCCTCTTATAACTGGGGATGTGGCTGTGTTCAGAATTAACCAATCACATTCAAACTCATGTTAAATAGAAGTTATTAT
>JACXGI010000879.1:99558-112424 GCA_016801175.1 Esox masquinongy
TAAATAATGTAGTATTTGATTTTTGATTGTAATGATAAAGATAAATCAATGATAAAGCATAGAGTGTGATTTACTAAGTGTGTGTGTGTGTGTGGGGGGGGGGGGGTGAAGGCGTTATTGACTCAAATGAACGAAATGACTCGGAAGAATCAAAATTTTTACTGAATGAATCGAGAAGATCCGAGACATTAGTAAGAGTCGAATTTCCCATCACTAACAAGGACGTGGAACCAGCTCTGCCAAAACCATCACAGTCAATCAAATAACGCCATTTCTGTGTCCAGTATCACTGGCCATTTTCGTCTGTCCATCAGACAACGAACAACAGCAAAGAAGGTGAAGAAAACCAGACAGCTGTTTTCAAACGCGATTAGTTTTGTAAGCAGTTCTCTAACTTTTCTTCAAGATCATGATGCTGTTTTTAATCTTAATCTGAACACTCAACCTTTTACTAGTTAATGTGCTGGGGATTGATAACGAGAGATCCTCCTGTGTATGTGTGTGTGATGTTTGGTGAATAAGCGCATGGTCGTTACTGTGGTGGCCGTGGAGTTTTTATTATTGTTAACAATGGTCTACCTTTCTCATTGTACCAACCATCAACTGATGGAATGCAAACTTGT
Organism: Esox masquinongy; assembly: GCA_016801175.1. Classification (NCBI taxonomy): domain Eukaryota; kingdom Metazoa; phylum Chordata; class Actinopteri; order Esociformes; family Esocidae; genus Esox; species Esox masquinongy. The sequence continues at coordinate 100,182 of JACXGI010000879.1, forward strand.
GAGAACTACCAATCAGACCACATGTAGACCCTTACTTATACCACAATTGCAAGAAGACGCCACACCCTTTAATGTGACAACCATTCCATTGAAACTGAATGTAGACAAAGGCCAGCCAAACATCCACAGGAAGACACAGTGTCCAATACATACAGAGTTTTGCACAGGTGTTGCCATGCTGACTTCTTCCCCGCCAGTGGTCAAGTTGAAGAACTACTTGAAGGACAAACCTGTTGTGGAAAGACAAAGAGCTTTATCACAATGGTGCTCAGGTTTATTTCCTTAATTTTGCTTTCAATGTGTTTATCGTTTTCCAGATGCAATGCTTGAATAAACAAGTATAAGAAAGTTCTCTTTTGACTACTATAATTTATTTTCAACAACGTATAACTGTCTTTCTATGAATAAACAACAAGAAACTAGGCAAGCCTAGTTCAGCCGGCCCACAATAGAAAGTGTTGATCATGGCTGCCCTCTCAAGATTCTAACTTAGGTCGCCCACGTGAAAGGCTGTGTCTTTAACCACAACACCACAGAGCTGACCATTTGCCGGGTGTCAATATAGCATATTGACATTATATAATGTTGTCATGAATTAACATCACGTCAAGTTTGAATATTTCGTTAGACACCATTAACCATCGTGTTAAACTGAGTAACGTATCTTATGAAGTTTACATCCACCACAAATAGTATCTATGAACTGTATGACTTTTGCCACTGGCCGTTTTAAAAGCGTATTAGCCAGTAATATGTCGCTAGACGCCATTACACATTGTGTTAAACTTAGTAACGTTTCTTATTCAGTTTACCTCCACCACAAATAGCATCTATTAACTGTATGGCTTTTGCCACTGGCCATTTGAACAGCTTATTTGCCATTTGTGAATGACATTGATACAATAACTACTGTATCAATATAGGTGACGATAACAGACTTTTACGTCAAGTGAAAAGACGAGAGAATTGTGTAGCCAGCGAAGTGTTTGACTATCCTGAAGAAATGCTAAGACATAATTCAAATATCCAGCAGAAATAGTCGCAATATAACAGTAAACTAGTGATGGCCGTTCTTCTAGCAGCAGGATATAATGCTAGCAGCACTAACTCAGATTTTCTTTTTCAAAATAAAAGCCATTATTGAATTATATAAGGCGATATAGTTAACAATCTAGTCTGTCATTTTATGTTTAATGTCCGTTCCAATGTTGTTCTTGTCTGTTCTTTTTTTTTTACATACTAGATTGTTAACTATATGGCCTAAATGTCAATGATGGCTTTTATTGTGACAATGAAAATCTGAGTGCTGCCAGCATAATATCCTGCTGCTAAAATAACGCTAATGAAGCCTCGTTTGGCCATCACTACAGTAAACAGTTTCATTTTAGGCTTCCCGTAGCTACAGAAAGTTGTAGCCAGTGAAGTTTTTGTCTATTCTGAACAAATCCTCTTTTACCACTGGCCGTTTTAACAGCTAATTAGCCATTCGTGAATGACATTGAGTATCTATCAATATAGGTGACGATATATTTATAACTGACTTTTTTGTCAAGTGAAAAGACGAGAGAATCCGAAGTGTTTGTCTTTCCTGAACAAATCCTTCTATCAACCAGAACTATTTTATTTTAGGCTTCCTATTACCTAGCTACATAAGGTTGCAGCCAGCGAAGTTTTTGTCTGTCCTGAACCTCAGGCATCATGTGTGTTGACTGCTACAGGAGTCAAACGCGGGACCTGTTGTTCTGTAGCCCGCGTCTCTAACCACTACATTATTTAACAAGGGGTAGTCAGTCTGTCAGGGACGGACTCAGTAAGAGACATTCACTCTTCTAGGCCAGCTCCGCTTACGCGGTCCGGCAAAAACCTGTTTAATGTTTACAATAACAAAAGTCCACGGCCACCGCAGTAACGAACAATCTACAGAGGCACAGATCTTTTTCTACAGGTTTGCAAATCTTTTTTGCAAATACACAAATCTGTTTTTACAGAGCTTCGTCTCGTGGCACTGATTTTACGCCATAGAAAGGGCAGTTCAAAACTGGCTCAGGCTGAGCCAAGTAGACCGACTCTGGGGACGGCAACTGAAAGGAGAGAGGAAGATTAATTTCTAGCCTATATTATGTACAATTCTTGGGTGTTTTTATTTAGACTACTGTTGTTTTTTGATGTTTGGTAAAATTGTACATTCTGTAAATAAAGTTCATATCTTAGTATTGTCTTGTCTCTTCACTTTATGTCAGCAGTAGATCTATTAAATGTCGGCAGTAGAGCCATTAAAAGTCGGCTAAACGGCGGCGGAGAAGCCGGAAGCATCGTTCAAACAGCGGCGGAAGAGAAAAATCTACACCTCCTTTACATCTTGCGAATTGAGCAGCCTATGTGTATACTGCATTCTACCGACATCTCGTGTGTATATTGGGCGACATTGGTGAGACCTGTCCCAGCAAACACGTTACGTAACCACGACCAACCGTGACGCAGTGGATTGGTCATGTCGTGACATTACCTTCTTACAACGTTGTGGCAACGTTGTCCGAAGGTAATTGCATGACCACATCTTCCTCACCTGCTCAGGACGTCGCAGAAACGTAATTAAATTACGTACTGACAACGTAAAAACTTACGTACCAGTTTGGTAACGATCTTACTTAACTACAACTAGAAAAGTTAAACTCCTATTTTCGTTGCTTAGGATGTCATTACTTGCCACCACATCGGAAACCATATTCCAAATATTTCAGAATTCAGCTTAAAAAACAATTATACTCCAATACACGCAATTGCTCAATTCAAATGCCATGTAGCCTAATCGCTCACAATACCAGATGGAAGGCATACACAAATTAACTGTGCACGCATGGAAGAGCCGCAGCTCGAGGGTCCCGCCATGTCTTCGCTGTAGTATATGTACTCCTAAATAGTCGTGAGAAGTTTACCTCAACAATTACATTATCGTGGTGGCTGTATATCTCTGATGTGTTAAACTATATTTATGTTTTTTTACTCCAGTTTAAGATAATTCTGGTTTAGTCATGTTTGTGAGTTTTCACAAGTACTCTTTTACTCTGGTTAGCCCAATAGTTATTATAGTGCTTAAGTTTCAGCCGCTATCATAGTTTTTTTTCTATTAAGAAATGATGTAATCATTTATGCTAACCTTTCAAACTACAGCAAGGTACTTTCGGTTTTTCTAATCTAGCAATTATCCAATTTAGAAATTTTCTTATTTAGTCGTGTAGCCTACACAGTATACCTTGCTAGCAACTGCAGGTAGAGCAAGTTTTCTGTTACAATAACGTACCTGGCTAACTAGCTACTGCAGCTAGTTAACACTACTGTACGACTACTTAACAAACATCTGCTTAGCTCGTTAAGCCGACATAGTTTCTGGAGCGCCGTGGCATCATTTCTGGACAAGGAATCTCAGGTAAGCTTATTTAACTTCTTTACAAAGCAGATAGCTATCTTATCTATCTGACAAATTAGCTAAAATCAATTTGGTAGTTATCATCGAATAACATTAACTCTGTAGAGCAAGCCAACTATCGTTAGCAAGCTACAGCACGGTAAGTCAACTACTACTGTAGCTAGCCTGATTGATGGGTTGTTTTTTCCCAGCCAGGCTGAGCTCAGTGCAAGAAGTTGCACTTGCTGGGACAGAAATAAATACTGAAGTCGAGTTTGAGTATTCAAGGTGTGACTAAGCACGCGGTACTCATCATGTTTTCAAAGTATTTCCGTTGTGTAATTTATTGCTGTAATGTGCATTAGGTTACCGAGTGGAACATTAAAATATTAATTTCCAGCGCAAGATCATTGTGACACGGAAAATCTGCTAAGCAGATTCGAGGAAGTACACCATTTTGTAGTCATATTTTAACAAACGTTGAAATCCTTAATATGCATTCTCATTTTTCATTGCAGCCTTCCCTGACTGTAAGAACCACAGAGCAAGCAACTGAAGTAAGTGATTGTAAACACAGATGATCAATAGAATACTGCTGTAACTAGAGTTTAGTGCAATACGCTTGTTAGTGTTTTATTTATGCAGCTTTAGGGTAAGCATAATGTATTTATAGCTTATTGATATAATTGGCTTGTGTGTTCTTTAATATCAAGTAATATTTCACTTTCTCTATTTATTGGGGTACCAATATGTGATGCATAAAAAATGCTGAGCAACTTTAGCTTTTGTCATCATAAAGACAATGTCTCCTTTTTTGGTCAGTCTCTAGGAAGATATGTAGACTGAGACCGGTAATACAAAAATACTAATATACAGCTCTGGAAAAAATTAAGAGACCACTCCTAATTTTTCTTAAATCAGCATCTCTACATGTATGGCAGCCATTCCATTCCAGTATCTGTTAAATTCCAACACAGGCACACATCATTTTACTCAATGAGGCACTGATTATTTAATCTAACGAGGAAAAGTATAAAAACCACTGCTGTGGTCATCACTATCCTCTTGTATTCGAACCAGCTGGATGGCAAAAACAGTGCAAGTAGTACCTCAAAGGTAATTTGAATAAAAAAAACTATTCAGCATGACAAAAGAGCTGAAAAGAAAAGCTTTGAGTTAGGAAAAGGTTTCAATTCTGGCTTTACTGGCAGAAGGATACAGTGAGCGTCAGGTTGCTTCCATCCTGAAAATTTCAAAGACGGCGGTTTATAAGAACAAGGTCAAGCAACAGACATTGGGGACAACAAATCTACTGACTGGCAGAGGGTGAAAATGACTGTCTACTGACCGAGATGACTGTCAACTCATTCAAATGCCACTCAACAACCGTAGAATGACATCAAGTGACCTACAAAAAGAATGACAAACAGCAGCTGGGGTGAAGTGCACAGCAAGGGCTGTTCGAAACAGGCTCCGTCAAAGGCTTCATCAAGGAGAAGCAAAGAAGAGCCAGGCTGAAGTTTGCAAAAGACTATAAGGATTGGACCGTAGAGGAATGGAGTAAGGTCATCTTCTCTGTCTAGTCAAATTTTCAGCTTTGCCCAACACCTTGTCGTCTAATGGTTAGAAGGAGTCATTAGATTTAGTTCAGGTAATCACCTAATCAGTACCTCATTAAGTAAAATGAGGTGTGCCTGTGTTGGAATTTAACAGACACTGGAATGGAATGGCTGCCATACATGTAGAGATGCTGATTTAAGAAATATTAGGAGTGGTCTCTTAATTTTTTCCAGAGCTGTTTAACCATTGAGTCACCTCATAAGTCAAATGTAAAGATATTTACTGCGTTCACACAAAGCATAATTCAACAAGACATTTGATAATAATGTAAAAGTGATATAATAAAATTATCATGAAATAACTGAATCAGATTGTGGACACATTTATACTCTTTTTAAACTTGTTTTCATTGTCCATGATCAGGTGCAGTTCTGGGTCCCAACAACAAAGGAAGGTGAAGATAGAATTGATGACCACTCTTGAGACACATTTCTGACAACAAGGAAGAGTAAAGTTTCCATTTTTGCTTGTGTTATTGTATTTTGACAGTTGGATAATTTTTCTACTTGTTTGATCAGTTTATAGTTAAAAAAAATTCATGATTTTTCACAATTTCTCACCATTAGAAGAACCCAATGAAGAGTAAGGCATTAATATTGGCTTATGTTCTTATATTTTAATTATTTGTAAAAATGGCCAGTTTGATAATATCTCTTGTGATCAGTTGATAGTTGGATTTCAATTTCAGTGATTCGAGAAGGATATAACTCTATTAGTGGAAAAAGTAATTGTTTAGCCTGGTTATTGCCATTGAGGAAACCTGCAATTTAATTGTAGTGAACTAGGTGGGATTTCCTACTTTATCCTTCCTGCTTGTTTTGAAGTCCCACACAGTTCTGATTTTAATTTCTGTACCGTTGACCAACTTGGGAGAGTGTGAGGTGGGTGATCAATAAAATGATTTTTGAATTACATACATTTTCTTGATTGTTTGTAAATGTTAAATTCTTTTTTTACTACATTTCATATGGGGCTCTTCTATATTATGTCATGTACGTTGTTAGGAGAAACTACCTGGACTGATGATCTAACAGCATTGAAATAATTATCTGGAAAGGGATTGATAGAATAAATTTATACATAATACCTCACATGCTCATTGTAAAACTAAAGTCTGTTTAGAGCCCTGCTGAATTGTGTTGTGCACCTTTTAAGAGGGCATGGCACAGTTGGAGTGGATAAACACAAAGTTTGAGAGAAGTGTCATGTGAGATATGTTGACTGGACAGAAATTAACTGTGCCTATTCTAGCTGTAGGTATGAATATACAAATTTTTAAGTGCAAATAATTGTTATGGCATATTAAAATACCTGGTACAAAATATTGTTTCACAAATTACAAATGGGTTACTTTAATAAATTGCATTTCAGGTTGTATTTATGTAAGATCATTATCTAACTGGTTCCAAATGTAAGTTACCTTGTCAGTACGCTGTGACAATGCAATATTGTTTGCTGGGAAATTACTACATGAGCAAAATATCTAATAGGGTTGACTACGTGGTTTGTGCTTTAAAAAGAGTAGATTATATTGGCATGTACTTGAAAAATCAGCAGGAACATTGTGGATGTAGGAATATAAGGCAGAAAACAAACCTGAGTTAACTCAGTCTTATTTTAAAAATAGAACCACCATGTTAATGGGATATGGTTGATGCTGCAGAGGACTAGGAGTAGAAGGTAACAGGTAGGCTAGCCACAGTAGCTGTACCTAGATCAAATTGATTTTGCTAGTGCAAAAATAAGCATTGCATAACCAAATACTGCAAACCTGCCAATGGTCAGCAAATGACGAACAGGAAACCTTAATTACATAACGTTGTCACGACGTACAGGTGCCGAAATGACACCACAATACGAACTTCACCTTTCCGGTTGCTGCAACGTCAGATAGTTACGTAACCGGTACGAAAACGGACCGACTCGCTACGTCGTAACAACTTAACATTGTTTGCTGGGGTGTTATCTGGGTTGGAACTAAGCCCTCTAGAGGGAAATAACACTTTCCGTGACTTCAGACCGAGAAAGAAAAATGCTCTGTTTTCTAACTACATTAGCAAATTAAGTCTGAGCTATTGCAAGCTACTGGGCCAGCAGGTATTTCTTGAATTTAATTAAGGAAGACTAGCTACTCAAACGTGTGCGTCTCACTAGTCAAGGATCTATCCCAATAAGATGTTAGGTGGCTAAGCTAAGATTGCTTGGGTGTCCATCGACATGAGCAAGCTAACATTAGTTTCGCTAGTGCACACCAACACTACCATTCGTCTACATAATTCTAATGACATGAAGGCAATGTCGTTTTAATCACTTTAATGTAAGTGTATTTCCAAGCCCTGGTGGAATTCAGACAAAACAGAAATTATCCCGTTTAAATTCGTTAGTTTAAAATGCTGACCAAGTTACAACGTTGCAATCCATGAATTACAAGCTTTCTCAAACAAATTTGCTGTGTATTCCTTTATTTCTAGTACTGCATGCGCACTCAACACAGAACATCAAAACACTAAGTTGAACACTCATTTCAATAGTAAGTTATCTGGATGATGTAAAACAAGGGGTAAGAAAATTGTGTATTCTCAGTCGAGAGAGGGCTGGCCTGCTTCAAGGTTTGTTCTGTTGCCGGCATCAGAAATCTTATTTTGGGTTCTAGGTAAAACACACATTTTTGCTAAAGTAACATATTTCAATTGAAACAGATTTATAGTGTCAACATGACACTATGCCCTTTTTTTATACACAACAAAAGTTGGTTAGTTAAAAAGTATTTTTGCTATGCCAAACACTACCAAGCTGTATCAACACACAACCACACAAAATGTGTCAAGAGAAACCTTTGTTAAGTGGAAGTAAAGCATCGCTTTGTTCCCTTTACATAGTAATGATTCTGCATGAGTCTTAATCAGATTTTTCTATTCAAAGTCGAGAAGAGTTGGATCATTGAGAGCAAGAGAAAGGAGATAAGTGTCTGTTAACCAGTAGACACAGTCAAATACTTGCTTATGGTGCAATGAGACTTCAGTGTCTACTGGTTTGTATGGCTACCTTTATTCCATTACAACTCTATGGGAAGAATATAAGTGGGACAAATGGCTTATTTGATCAGGATGATTGCAGTGGTGTTTTCTTCAATGGTCAGAAACCTTGTTTTCTTGAACATTCACCAGTTCAAATTGAATATATTTGCCAAAGCTTGGAATCCATCTGCTTTTATGTGGCAGTTGATCATAAAAACATGCCCATATTCTGGGCTTACAGAATTGAAGAAGAGGGGTTCACAGACATCTCAGTCAATGATTTGCAAAATAAGATTTCCAGCTTGTATGTTCATCCAATGGTAAGTTGGTATTTTGACTTAATATGGCAAAGGATACAGTTTTGAATGTAAACGTTAATGACTACACTTCAACAAAGAGTAGCCTAGCAGTCTTACATATATAGGGTTTTATAGTGAAAATGACTTCATGAACAATGTGTATATTTTATTTGCACAAACCTTACATTAAGTGTAACACTTCTGTGACAGAAGCACGTTCTGTGACAGAAGAGTTAAATTTAAAAATAACTACTAACAAGATTTATATGTATTTTAAGGTTATGACCACTATCTTAAGGAATAAAAATGATCCAAGTTTAAACAGAAGGAGTCTTTGGAAAGTATCTGGCAAACACCTAAAATCCATAACTTACATAGTGACTGGTGTTACACCTATGGATGGAAGGAAGTGGACCAGCTTCAATACAACTAATGAGCTCAGTGTGCTGTGGAATGCATACCATTACAGTGATACCCACAAAACATATCAAGGAGTGATTGTCAAGAAAGGCTGGACTGCAAATTGGACTTCTACGAGCATTGATGAACTTGAAAAGGTAATTGCCAATGTCTTCATGACTGGAAACCCTGAAAAGATCTTTAGTCAGCAATACTGCTCAGGATCAGATTACAAAAAGAAGCAAAATCAAAGAAGAGTAATGAAAAGTACTTTACATGGTACTGATGTACTAATTGCAGAGAAACTCTATATGAAACATTTGACAAGACCACAAACAAAAACGAAAATAAATACACTTCTGTCTGTGATTTTAGATAGAAAGGTTAACAACAGGAAAGTTAACAAATTTGCAGAACATCAACAGAAAAAGCTAGTAATTCCAAAACACAAAGAAAAAGTAGAAAAGGTGCAAGTAAGCCATTCAAGGCAGCCTGATTTGGGGTTGGATTTGTCTCTACAAATGGAATACTCCGATCCTGGGGAATTTGAAAAAGACTCAGTAAAACAAAAAGATGGATATAGAATACAAGAACAAAGTGACAAACAGAGGATGAAGAAAACAGTAAATGTGGATGTTAGGATGACAGATTCAGAGAAAAAAAATGTTACATCTAAATCGGAAAGGGATGCACATATGAAATTGGTTAATACATTTATTTCAGAGGATCAAAAAACAAGAGAAAATTCAAACAAGTTCAGTAAGAATAAAAAGAGAGAACAGATTCTGACAGCTAATTCCAGTAATAAAAACCAAACAATTCAAAAATTCAAATGTGTGAAACATAAACAATCAAGTGAGTTAAAAAACGGCTTCAATTTGACATTTCACTGCTCAGAAGTGCCAACTGACGAAAACAGCGATCCAAAAATTGAAGCAAGTAAAATTGAAACCGAGACACAAAATAAAAGTAGAAAATGTGTCAAAAAATCCATTAAACATCAGGAGGTATATATATGCACAACTTATGACATTACAATCAGCACATTGTCAAAAAAGCTATGTACGAAAACTTTCAGAAATTACATGATGAGAAAAGAAGTGATATACTCCTGTACAATAAACAATTATTTAAGGAAAACTGAAAAATCTGAAAAACACAAAATTAAAGACGAGAAGAATGAGTACAATGTCATGAAAGAAAAAAATGAAGATATAACGTTCTATGGGGAAAACAAAGGACTTGATGATGATTTTGAAAGACGTGACAAAACTGTTGAAAACATGTGGGAAGCGACTGTAACAACAAGTTCTACCACATTTAGGGAAAAGACATCAAGAAATACAGAGGAAGAAGCAGACTATGAGAACAGTGCCACAACCATCCAAAAGGAGAATATTTTCTCTGGAGAACCAGCTACTTCTGTTCAATTTGAAAGAACAGATGTTCAGAACATGGAGAGTACAACATTGGTACAGGCCACTGAATGTGATGAAACAAATACACCAGTAGCACAAGCAACTAAAACAATGAAACAACAGGATGACGACAACACATTATTTCCAACACATGTTGGAAAGATGATTTCGATTTCTATTGGATTTGAAAATCCACTTACAAATCAAGAACTTTTTTCAAAATCACTGGCAAAAAAAGAAATTCAATTGGAGGCAGAGGAAACAACAACTTCCACCACATTTGCAGAAAAGACAACAGGAAAAGCAGAGCATTTATCCACAAGATATCCAACATTGACAGAGGTGCACAAACCTGATACAGAAGAAGACTATATGACCAGTTCCACAACCATCAAAAAGCAGACAATTTTCTCAGGTGAACCAGCTACTTTTGTTCAATCTGAAACAACACAAGGTTTTCTGATGGAGGGTACAACAATGGTACTGGCCACTGAATGTGATGAAACAAATATGCCAGTAGAACAAGCAACTGAAATTAAAATTAAACATGATGAGGACAATACAAATGATCTAACAACTATAGAAAAGATTACTGGGATTTCTATTGGATCTGAGAGGCCAGAAACAAATGAATGTTTCTCAAAACCTCTGGCAACACAGGAAATTGAATTGGAGGCAGAGGAAACAGCAACTTCCACTACATATGCAGAAAGGACAACAGGAAATGCAGAGCATTTACCCACAAGATATCCAACATTGACCGAGTTACATGAACTTGAGAAAGAAGGAGAGGACTATAGGACGAGTTCCACAACCATCCAAAAGCTGACAGTTTTGTCAAGTGAACCAGCTACTTCTGTTCAATTTGGAACAACAGAAGGTTTTCAGATGGAGAGTACAACAACGATAACGGCCACTGAATGTGATGAAAGAAATATGCCAGCAGAACAAGCTAATGAAATTAAAACAGAACAGGATGAGGACAATATAAATTATTCAACAACTACAGAAAAGATTACTGGGATTTCGGTTGGATCTGAGAGGCCAGAAACAGATGAAGAACTTTTTTCAAAACCTCTGGCAACAGCAGAATTTGAATTGGAGGCAGAGGAAACAACATCTTCCAGCACATTTGCAGAAAATACAACAGGGAATGCAGAGCATCCATCCAAAAGATATCCAACATTCAAAGACATACATCAACTTAATAAAGAGGAAAGACAGGACTTTATGACCAGTTCCACGACCATCCAAATGCTGACAATTTTCTCAGGTAAACCAGCTAGTTCTGTTCAATCTGAAACAACACAAGGTTTTCCGATGGAGAGTACAACAATGGTACCGGCTACTGAATGTGATGAAACAAATACACCAGTAGAACCAGCAAATGAAATTAAAACAGAACATGATGAGGACAATATAAATTATCCAACAACCACAGAGAAGATTACTGGGATTGCTATTGGATCTGAGAGGCCAGTAACAAATGAAGAACCTTCTTCAAAACCTCTGGCAACACAAGAAATTGAATTGGAGGCAGAGGAAACAACACCTTACGCTACCTTTGCAGAAAGGACAACAAGAATTGCAGAGCGTCTATCCACAAGATATCCAACATTGACCGAGCTTCATGAACTTGAGAAAGAAGGAGAGGACTATATGAAAAGTTCCACAACCATCCAAAAGCTGACAGTTTTGTTAAGTGAACCAGCAACTTCTCTTCAATCTGAAACAACACAAGGTTTTCTGATGGAGAGTCCCACAATGGTACTGGCCACTGAATGTGATGAAACCAATACACCAGTAGAACCAGCAAATGAAATTAAAACAGAACAGGATGAGGACAATATAAATTATCCAACAACTAAAGAAAAGATTACTGGGATTTCTATTGGATCTGAGAGGCTGGAAACAAATGAACGTTTCTCAAAACCTCTGGCAACACAAGAAATTGAATTGGAGGCAGAGGAAACAACAACTTCCACTACATATGCAGAAAGGACAACAGGAAATGCAGAGAATCTATCCACAAGATATCCAACATTGACAGAGGTGCGCAAACTTTATAAAGAAGAAGAAGACTA
>JACXGI010000880.1:0-27140 GCA_016801175.1 Esox masquinongy
ATGGATTACTACCACCATTTCTTCTCTGCGCCTGTGTCCTACCACCACAGCCGTGACAGGAAAGAGAAGGTAAACCATAACAAAAGTAACATAGTTTGATTTAAATGGGAATGTCAGATCTTGGATAAATTTCATTTGGTTAAATGTGGTGCTTCTTACGCCCTAATCCAATGAATGGTTACATATCATCACATTTGATAACTCAATATGAGGACATACAGGGCATACATGTTAAAGGCAGTGTAATTCATATTCTGTACACAGTAGAAATGTCAAACCGTTTTGCCAGTGATAAAAAAAAATGGCCGTCGTAACGAGGCAGATGTGGCATTAGAAGTGGTATTCACGGTTTTTAATCATCACTACTCTAAATGCATAACAATGTGTTCCCATCCTTGTCTGGATGCCTCTGGCCTCACTCTGTTTTCTCTCCCCTTGCTAAGTGCTATTTTCTGCCTGTGTTACGCCTGTCAGAGACAATTACCTGGTCTGGATATGGAAGTTGTTAGTGGTCCCTGTGTGTTCGTAATCATGGACTGCGGCAGCGAAGATCATGGCAAAGATCTCCAGCTCAGTCAGCCAGTGCTGGAGACAAGAAAGAGACAGGACACGAGAGAAAAAGAAGGTTATTTAATTCTATCAATATTCTATTTCCAAAGGTGTTATTCGGTTGAAATGTAATGGGTGTTCATGTCTTCTTAACAAGTAAAGTTTCATTGTTTGGGTGTTCGTTTTGTTTAACAGGTTAAGACAATTTCAATGCCTGTAAAGCACATTCAAATTTGAGAGAGAAGTAGAGAGAAATAGACTGAAAGAAAGAGAAGAAAGACAAAGTAAAAGAAGGATATAGAGAAAACATAGGAGCATGAGGGTAGAGGAGGAGCTAGAGGAACACAAGGTGATGAAGGCAATTTAGAAGAGAACAAACCAAAGAAAAACAATGTGGAGGCTGATGTTGGTGCATTGTGAAGTAAATGTAGGTGACATGTTGACATTGCTTACGTTCCAATACACCTAACCAGAAAAAAGCTACCTATGTATATTTCATAATCCTCCCTGAGTCAAAACAGCAAACTACACAACACGTCGTCAGTCTTTCATAGAATGATAAAACATTTTTATATGAGACATTTCTGGATATCGAAAGTAATTCATTCAATTCTACCCCTTTGAAATTCTCTTCACACAAGGTGCCTTTTTCTGAAAGCCTGTCCTGTTTCTGTTATGCAGGAAACATATCACATTTGGTTCTTGCCCTGACTTTCTTCATTACCCCAAAATGTCTGCTGTACAGAAGTAACTGTGGCGACAGGCAGTAGCAGTAACATTGTTATGGGTCTGTGATGAAATAAAAAGTGAAGAGAGAAGTTTTAATCTTACAGTAAACCACGATTAGTTTACTTTTCTTTGCACGATTTATAGCTTTATTAACTTATACTTACTTTCATATCTTAATATGCAGGCAATATGCCGGCACTAAACAGTAAACGTTTATTTAATGGCATTTGTTGGCAGTTTGAAATAGCTTTACGACAGAAATAGAAGCTTCTGGGTTATGAATGTGCTGCCTCCACGTTTTGATAACAGTGATGACTAGCATCTCATAAACCCTACTGACAGTTTTACAGGCTTTCCTGTGGATTTAAAGGTGTCAGAGACAAAGCTCCTAAAAACCAGCTGTCATTTCTGGCCCTCAGCCAGGCTGTCTTAAATGGCACCATATTCCCTTTCAAGTGAACAACTTTGAACAAGGCTCGGATTAAAAGTAGTCTATCTACAAAAGGAATAGTGCCAATTAGGACACAACATTTTCTACTATGTATACGTGTACATGCTTTAAGTGACGCTTTCACCAGCACATCGATTGGACCATGTGTGACTGGCACATTTGGATCAATGAGAATCCAATAGCTTTGCTCTGTGAAATCATCCCATCATCATGCCCTCAACATAAACCATGACTCATCCCAACAACAAGTAACACAGCACCAGGAGGTTAATGAATAGAGAGCAGGGAGGTGACAGGAATAAATATCCAACAGTCAGGAGAGATTAACTAGGACCATGATCAATGAAGTCACAGTAGGGAGTAGAGCATGGGGTCAGGGACAGAAATAGAGGGAGGTAGAGAGAGAGGAGTGTGTGAGAGAAGGAATTAGAGAGAGAAGAGTGAGATAGAAAGGGAGAGAAGGGGAGAGACAGAGAGGATCTGAGTGTGGTCAGGGAAAGGAGCTGAGGTCAGAGTGAATGGAGAGATTCATATACACTACAGTACCCTGGCCCAGACACACATTCTGTTTTACTACCCGTGTGTGCTGGGGCGGAGCTTAGTTTTCACTCCCATGGGTACGAGGCAGAGGCGATGCCTTTCCTACCCGATTTCCTATCGATTTCTCACTTTGAACATATAGGCGGATTATATTGCTTACCATTTTGCCAATGTTTTTTTTTCTACCAAGAACAGAAATTTGCACCGGGTGATTTTGTCAGACCTGGGTCATCTCCATCTTCCCTGCCTTTCTCACTAGACACACATTACCTTTCTGCTGCTGTCATTGTTTGTAGACCTACCAACGCTAGGCCTGTCAATCTTCTCATGCTGCAGCTCAGCAACTTAACTAAAATCCTTTTCCAAGGCCAGATATGACTAGCATTCTTTCCCCACTGTACCCAGTGAAAATTCGTATGCAAAATCACATTTTCCCTGACGTCTAACTCTTATTAAAAAAAAACCCAAACATGAACCTTAACCCCTTCTAATAACCTCCACCCCAATTGTTCATTTAACTCTAATTACTCTATACCCCAAGTCGAAAATAACCTTTTTCCTCATAGGGACCAGAAATATGTCCATACAATGTTACATTTTCCTAGTTTTATTATCCTTGTGATGATTTTTGTTCACACAAACAAACAAACACACACACACAGACAAAGTATAATAAACTGAGTGTCTCTTACCACCATGCCTGTCTTCAGTAGTAGATAGTGTACTGTTTGGGTGACATCTGCAGCATGCATCAAATTATGGTAGGGATTCTTGTGTTTGCTGTAGCCAACTTCCAAGGCTTCCACAAAGGACACCAGGGCAGAAATAGGGATCTGGACAACAAACCAAAATAACATCATCAGCAGAGCTCAGCGAGTCACTTGAGAGGAAACCTATCAGGCTTGTTATTGGGTGTGCATGTCACACGTATGCATATAGCTTAAGGCCTAACTCTACATTTAGACAATTCTCAAACATCAAACAATACTGTAGGTGAATCAGTGCCACATGTAAATTTTTGTCAAAATCAACATAAACAAGTTATCTTACAAATTCAGCAAGCTGTGATGTGAAATAAGCTATTAGAAGTGTTGTCATTCATAATTTATCGTTAATGCGTTCTTTGATGTGCTTTGTTGAGCTTATCAAATCACCTGTACATTACCTGCACATTTGTTGAGCATGAAAATGTTATAACATGCAAATAATTTGATAGCAATAAATAAATAAAATGATTAAACTAGTCCCTAGAGCAGGTTAGTTCTGAAGGATTTTTATTGCCATAGAAAAAGGTGACTGTTTAATTTGACTGGTTATCCCCAGTTGACCTGAGAGTTGACCAAAGTCACCCCCCACTTCCCCTCCTAAAACCTGATTCATAGGATACTCAACTTAGGGAATCTTCACGACACAGATTCTCTTTCTTGATTGTCTAGAAGTCTGTATTTTCCATTAATGTATTCTTAGTTTGCATTAAAATATTCTGAAAGAACTGACTATAACATATTTTATTTTTAAACCCATCTTTTCTTGTAAGCGAGGAACATACAAGTTCTAACAAAACAGAGTTTGATATCTTCGTATGCAGGTCCAGGTAGTTGGTAGAACCTCTGAGACCTTCTGATTTAATGGAATTAAAAGGAACTTAAAAGGGCGTCACACACTGATGCCTCCGGGGAGATAGATAAGGGAATGGGAGAGAATGAGACGCGGCCCTGTTTTTGATCAGCTTACCTTGAAGCGATTGATGAGGTCATATCTGGTGAGCAGCTCGTAGAATATAAATTTCAGCGCATGGTCCCCACTTGCGTCGTTCAGGGCAAACACGTCAAATGACCATGTGTCAACGTGCTGAGAATATCAAAACGATCAGTATTACAGGACCACATCTGAATTTGAATGAGTCTGTCAGGCAAATCAATAAGAAGCAGTGGTAAAATAAAAGTTGTGTGCATCTGTGAATTTATTCATTTTACTTGATATTGGTTATAACAAACTACAATTTCAATTATTACTCAATAAATTCTTTTTATAAGCTGCCTGGTCAATTGAAAGGTAAAGCCTAAAGCAAAAGACAGAGACCAGAGAGCAGAAAATATGTCTTGACATCAGAAGTCACTTCTAGTTTCTTTGATGATGGGGTTTTACGAGTCATAATATTATGAACTTGGTAATAATGAACACAAAAATAATCTTCTACAGCTAGAGGTGAGTTATTGATATGATCATTCTCTTTTTCTTACTCACCTTTCTCTCACTCTACCCTGCTCCCCCTTCTACCTCCCTCCCTCCCCTTTCTCTATCATTTTTTAAACAACAACTCCCTCTATCCCTCTCCCCTTTTCTATATCTTTCAAACAAAGTTCTATAGAGTTCTTCTGACATGCAGGGGCCATTTGTATTAGAACACATTAAAGATTTAAATCTTTAAATTGGAAGTTTTTTCCTACTCTCCATCTCTGTCTGCTGCCACTGGCTTATACAGCCTCTAGGCATACTGAGAGAGATGGAGAGTGTGTGAGTTTGCATATGTGTGTGCATGTGTTGGGGGGACAGAAACAGAGGAAGAGAGCAGGCTCAAAGATGCCCGGCACCCCCGACAAAGGTGAGTCAAACCGATCATCGCGCAATCCACAACCAAGAAATAACAACCGCTCGTGCCTTCGTAAACCAGTTGGAGATGCCGCCTGAACCAAAGGATGATCAAGAATTGACCAATCAGCAATGAAAAATATGTTCATTTTCGTAGAAACTTTCTGAATTAACAAAAATATTTATTACAGCTGTGCAAACTTGAAGGTCTGGTAGGGTGATTCATGATGACATGAACAGCAACAGAATATTTTTAGTGTGCCCAGAGTGCTTTATTGGCCACTTTTGTTGAGGAAATATAAAGGCTAACACAGGCTCCTCCATTAAACAACTAGCCAATCGCCGGTGTGGAATGATATACAGCGGCCCAGAATAGTTTCATCTAAGCAGAATAGTGAAGGGATCTGCAATGATTAGCAATGGAGATTTGGCAGTTACGTATACTTTAAATTTAACTGCTGCTCCTCTGTGATACTTCCCTACACATGCCAGTACATATTTAGATTAGGATATGTTGTTCGTAGTTGACAGAAACCACCAAACATGAAAGCCAAAGCCCCCGCCCAGTCCTCTCCTTTAACAGTCCTGATAAGGAGACAAGGATTGATGAGCACAAAACCCAGATCCCCGTGTCTGTGTGTGTGTGTGTGTCAGTTTGAATAGAGACTTGCCCAAGTAGAGAGTGAGAGAGAGAAAGGTCATAACTTAGAAAATTATATTAGACTGACTAGATGGAAAAACATAGCTTGTAGCAGGACGAGCTATCATGCTAGCTTTTCTATGCTGTCACGTTTCTACCAACTTAACCAAACTTTCTGATAGAAAAAATGACAAATAACGTCCACGCTTGGCATAAAGCAAGCCCCTGATTGTTTGGAGACAAAAATCTTTGCTACCTTGCTCTGGAGCAGTCTACCTTATGAATTTCGTAGCTTGGTAGCTTCTATCGTAATTCCCTGTTTATAACCCACACTGTGTATAAACCACACCATTAATTTTATATCTTTGTGTGCATACAAACCCAAATATTAACCACACCCATATATAAACCGCATATATATATTGCCCAGAGAATTATGACTCGTACATACATTGTACAACAATATTAAACATCTGTCATAGGGCACTACCAAAATTAATTTGTTGAAGAATAAAATATGTTTTTGAAAACACTGTAACATCAATTGTATCATATCTGCTACATGAGTCTCTGAGACCTCTACGTTGTCAAGCAATTGTCTGTGAAAAAGTTTGCAGATGGAAACTTTGAAAAATGTAAACTTGTGTGTTAGCCGCATCCATATATTAACCACTGTGGTTGAGAATGTTTTCGAAATCTGTGTATAAGCCACTGTTTATAAACGGGAAATGACGGTATATATTGGCAGTTTGGTAAACGATGTGTACAAGATTGTTTAAAAAATGCCAAGAGAACCTCCATCACCATTCAAACTGAAATGGATTGGTTCAGTCTGTTCATGAAATATACTGTTTAGCAATATAGGATTTTCTGTTTTTGTATAGATATTGACCTACAGGCTATAAGTTAATGTTAATGGCAATTTTGGATGTACAAAAAAAATAAAGACTATGTCAGTGTGAGAAGCCACACCCACATAAAGCCAACTCTGACACCTATTTGTTGTCTTTACCCGGCTGTATTTTAAATGTGGATAATCCACTTGTCAATTGTCGCTTCACAGTGGTATTGAAATATTTGCTACCAGGAGAAAGTGTGAAACCATATCTCAAAACGATGAGGGTAATTACATTTCTGTAATTTAGCAGACAATCTTCTCCAGAGGGACTTACAGTCAGTGCATACATTTCAAAAGACCCACAGTTTAGTAGTAAGTGCATTCTAATCAATGAATTAGTTGACGGCCAATGTCAGTGCTGGAAGGCTATTTACATTATTAATGACAACCCAACATAGTATGGACCTCTGAGTGACCTCTGAATGAGCTGCCAATTGGGGTCACCCATATGATAAGGTGGTATGCGTGTGTAGTAAAACATGGAAAGTAATGCTAAGTAAGGACATTTGGCCAGTCCTAACAAAAAGATTAATCTGATTTGGGGTTGAGTTTAGGTTTAGAATTAGGAATAGAATTAGGGTTAGGGTTAAGTTTTGACATTAAGGGTTAGATTTAGAAGTTATGGTTTGGTTAAGATTATGGTTAATATTAGGGTTAGGGGTAAGTTGACATTTTTAAAGGTATTTTTGCCAGTCCTCACCTTCATAGAAAAATTGTGTGTGTGTGTGTGTGTGTTTGTGCCCATACGGAAATGCAATATATGGCAATACATATGTACATGTGTATGTAACTTATACAGTATGTCTTAAATGAGCATATACATTGAGAGACCACTGCACCTTTTTCTTTCCTTTCCAAAAAAGTCGAAAAGGAAAGTTTTGAGTAAGGAACAGAAGGGTTAAAATCAAGAGACCACAGCAAATTGAACCCTTCTGTTCCTCACTCAATACTTTCCTTTTCAACTTTTTTGGAAAGGAAAGAAAAAGGTGCAGTGGTCTCTTAATTTTTTCCGGAGCTGTATGTTGTAAACATATATTTGGTTTGATCAACACAAATGTACAAGAATTTGCCATTTTTATGTCAGATTGAAATATGTAATTAACATATATGATCATGTATTTTAAAATATGTTTAGTCTTTTAATGTATATGTCCATATATTAGATGTCTGTATGGGTGTGGGCGGGGTTAATATCTCCAACAAAACTCATATTTTAGTTTTATCTCTCTATGTAGATGAAAACATGTCACTTGGCATGGAAATATGCCCATAAATGCAGACATTACACAACATTAACATTAACAATAACCCATCAAGAAATTCCCTTTCGTAAGGGCAGTAAAGTGCTAATGGCTTGCTTTCTTATGCATGGGAAGAAAATGGGCCTGGCTTTCAGCAACCAGAGAACAATTCATCAATCATTACACAACATCTAGAAATGGCTAGTAAAAATAAAAAATGTATTTTGGTCAAATGCTGTTGTTGTGTGTTCCGGCATGGGAGGAGAACGGCCTGATATTCATCCTGTAGTCCTATATATATTCCATCATATGCATTTGAATGAGGGCTTATTTGAAGGTAATACGGTGAGGTTGTAAATGTTTTAGGAAGCATGGTTTAGTCTCGATCCGCCCCCCCTCCTTGTCTGGCCTATCGCCCCCTACCTGCCGCTCCCTTCTCCCCTACCCGCCGCTCCCTTCTCCCCTACCCGCCGCTCCCTTCTCCCCTACCCGCCGCTCCCTTCTCCCCTACCCGCCGCTCCCTTCTCCCCTACCAGGTCTCCCTGCGCCTCATGGGCCTGGCCCTGGTCGTTCCTAATACCTTGAGCACGGTGATCACGCTGGGCGGATAGCTTAATCCCACCATGTTGGATGTCCGGCGGTACATCCTGTCAGGGAGAGATAACACACACACACACACACACACACAATATCAGGACACCCAGAGACAAAAGGATGATGGGATGTCAAGCAGGAAGGAGCAGGGGTTCCAGTGGAGGGGGCAGATGGCTAGTCCAGTTAGTATTTCAAGAAGACAACTAGGCGGTTCTGGGAGGAACACTTCACAAGAGGGATATGATGTTGACCTTCTCAATGCAAATCAGCTGCCACTGTAAAAATGGCGGAGTTCATTTTACTCTCCCTAGATTACATTTGGTCCCACTCACTTTAGGGTAATATTATCTCTGCTCGATGGAGTTCAAGGTGAGCAAGTTTGGGCATGGTTCAAGTCTGACATTTTCATATTAATGCACTTCTGCTCTGCCTGCAACAAAATCACAGACCCGATCTTTCAAAAGGTCAAAACGATATTGATCAAATGAACATAATATGAACCTGTTTTCAATAGAACAAACCATGACACCAAATCAAATTTTGCAATTTGATGGTCCGTTATTTGGTTGACTGTAAAATATAGATCTGGAAAGTTGTACCATCTTGGGACCAAAATCTTACAAGCAAGGTACTTGGCTTGACTCTGGAGCCTTTGACAGGTAATATTCTGTAAAGAGAGACTAAGAGTGAACTGAATCTTGGACGTCTTAGCTCGGCAGGAACTCACAGACCATGAAACCGGCTAATGTCGATGTGATGTTTGGGATAAACAGTGAGTAGTGCTCCCAGTACGGTATAAAACATAATTCCATTTTGGAGGATGTCAGAGGGCCAACTAACCTCTCTACGAATATCCCAGCCTGCACTGCGTGTACAATACTACGGAAGCGCGGTTTCTCTTCAGTCCGGCGCAGCATCAGACCCATCTGACGTGTGAAGGTGGAGGCCAGCCAGTCACGCACCTCTGATGGCACAGAGTCTGTCTGAATGTCACTGAGCTCATCCTCTGTATCCACCAGCCGCCTGCAGAGAGGGACAGATGTTGTGGTTGGGGAGGTTAGTGTAGGTACATTTAGAGCCTATAGTAAATTTATCAATATCTAAGAAATAAACAAAGAACATTGTCCGAGCTGAAATAATACAATCTTAACAGAAACCAAATCTCAACACTCTCAATTCTCAAAATAATACAGTGTTTGCAGTAACCGCATCTCAACCATCACAAAATAATACAATCTTATCCGAAACCACATCTCAACTATCACAAAATAATACAATCATAACCGAAACCACATCTCAGCCATCTCACTTCTCAAAATAATACAATCTTAACCGAAACCACATCTCAACCATCTCACTTCTCAAAATAATTCATTCTTAAACCAAACCCACATCTCAACAATCTCACATATCAACAGAATACAAATCTTTGCCGTAACCACACCTTAACCATATCCAAATAATAAAATTTTAACCTATGAGTTTGAAAATCTTTCAGTGACATGCCACTATGCAAATCATATGCCACGAGTGAACCTAATATGTAATCCATATTGCATTGCATGTTAACTCAGGGAATGCATGCAAAGTCAAATAACAGGATTAGCTGTTTGCCAAATCTGCCAGCCAATCTGCAGTCAGCTGAGAGCTAGTGTCCCATCTCTTCTCATCAATACTGGCTGAATGAAGTTGAAAGGACAGGGTTTATTTGGAACACTTCAGAAGGTTTTTCATTACACACACAATTCAGTTCTCTTTCTCTCTAACAAATATGTGTTGATTGCGGCAAGAGTGAGAACAAGAGCAAAAAAGACTCCAGGAAGTGTCATGGAGAGAAATGTATGTGTTATTTATTACATTTTTCTGTAACTATTCAATGTTGTCATTCAGTTGTTTTCATTCCACAATGTCTTTAATTTGACTCTTCTTATTATACCTTTTAATTTTAATTTTATTTTGTTATACAATCAGTTTTTATTACAACATACTTGTACATCGCATACATTGATGCTATGGCAAAACGCAATGTTTTTCATGCTAATACTGCTGTTTTAATATATATTTGACAATGTGCAGGACAGACAAACTGAGGGAAAGATAAAGATAGAATATAACATTCTATAAGCACAGAACATTTTGAAATTGAAGTTGGCTTGCAAAGAACATGCCAGCTAATGTATATAATAGTACAGTGAAATAGAACAATCTCATTCATAGTTCTGGCCGTGATAAAGAATCCTTACCGAGTCTCCTCGATGTACACTGACTCCAGGACTGAGGCTGCATACTCCAAGTTCTTCTTGAGGTCGACGACAGATGCTTCTCCCCGCTCCAACTGTTTCACCAAACATCTCAATCTGGGTTACAGAAAATCATGCCATAGTGTTGATAGAACAACTGCCGCAATGCAGTTGTTATTTTGCTTGTGTTACTTTTCAGACTTCAGTTCTTTTAAACCATACAACACAATACTATGAAAAAGATACCTGTAAAACACAACACACTACCCAGGCCATTCAACCACTGAGGACACCGAGGTCATGTCCTTTGTATTGCTTCAATGTTTTTTTTTACACATTAGCTAATAAAACACATTAGCTAATGTATTGACATTTCATTTCTTAATATTAAATTGATTATGGGCATGGCTAATATCTAAGCTACACCAACCTAGCTAAATTTGCCAGTGTGGCAAATTAACTAGCTAAATTTTAGTGGAACTATATATGTATTGATATATGTATTGTTTTTAGAATAGATATTAATAACATGGCTATGCATGCTCATCCTGGCACATATCTAAGTTAAAAAAATGATACAGTGTCATATAATAAAACGTGTTTATATATATAATTTTTAAATCAGGCAGGGGTGTCCAGTGAGAAGACTGAAAGGGATGCTTTTTTAATCAGGCAGGGGTGTCTCCCTTTTGTGAACATCATTCAATGATTATCCTGGGATTTTTTTTGTAATGAATTGAACAAAGATACGCTGTTTTTCTGGCTTTAAATGTAACATTTAAATCATAAAGTCTATAAAGCCTTATAGGTAATGTGTCTTGTGGGGGTCGGGGAGGGGGGTTGCTGCAACTCATGACCTCAGTATTTCTTGAGTTCTAGATACAGTCTAAACACTATCCTGAAAGACTCACTACACACTAGCCTAAAAAAGAGGTCTATAAACACACTACAGAAAAAAGAGGCCTATAAACACACTACACACTACCCTAAAAAAGGCCTAAAAACACATTACACACTACACTAAAAAACAGACCTTTATAACATTACACACTTCCCTGAAAAAGACTAATAACATATATTCATTCTAATATATTGTGACTAAAAACAGAATCTACAAGGCACATGATGACTCAAAATACAGTTGCCCTGAAAGTAGGGCAGGGTGAAAATAAAAAGGTATGTGTGCTAGTGTTATGTTTGGATCAATGGTTAATCCTATTTGGTTATGCTAAAGTTAGACATAGATCCACATTTTGGCAGCCACCTGGTACCCCTTCATATCACAATCACAAAAGAGACAGTGATGACAGAGTCATTACTAACCCCATGCCAAACGTTACTTTAATACAATAAACAAATTCATAATAATAATTACAAGTAATCAAAAAGACCAGACTGGTAGTTCCCAACACAACTTGCTATTGCTAAAGTTTCTAAAAAATTCAAGAGATTAGCTACGTTTTTTAAATTATAAACTGGTTGCTTTGAATCCTGAATGCTGATTGGCTGATAGCTGCTGTATATGAGATAGTATACCACAGGTATGACAACACAATACTTTTTACAGCTCTAATTGCGTTGGTAACAATGTTTAATAACAATAAGACATCTCAGGAGTCTGAGGTATATTCTTAAACAATAAGGCATGATGGGTGTGTAGCATATGGCCAATATATCACAGCTGAGCACTGTGTCCAGGGACTCCACAATGTGTCGTGCCTAAGAAACAGCCAAGTATATTGGCTAAATATATTATTCACATGAGGCAACAGATGTCCTACAGTAACATAAAGTAATGGAAATGCTATTGTGTTATTTAAAACATACCTTTTTGAACCAAACCAAAATTAGTATTTCTGCAATAGGATATGAAATATATACATTAGGAAAATGGGTCATCATTCTTGTGTTAGAAACCTGCCCATTCTGCCCTGATCCAACATACCACAGCTGCATTCAGAAATGCCCAAGTTACATGTCAAAAAAATAAAAATAATTCAGACCTGGATTCAATCCAATAATAAATAGATAAAAATAAATTGATTATTTAAAAGAAACTCAACCATGTTCATTGTAAACACTGCAGACATTTTCTCAAGCTGAAAACAACCTTCATTAAACATTAAGTGTAGCAGACAGGTTGTTTTTCTGTCCCGTTCTCCCTTTCCAACTACACTTAACCCTAGTGTTGCAGCTATTTCAGATGCATGTCAAATGAGATCATTGCCGTTAGGAAAACTAAGGGACAATTTAGCATAGCTCTTCAGGGATGTTTCACTCTGTTTAAAAGAGTAAAATTCCATTTAGCAGAATGTCCAGACAACCAAACTGAGGTCAGAGGATGACGCCTCCGAATCGCTGATCACGCAGCATCATGTATATGACACCAATACAGAGAAGGATGGTTGACCTATTGTTGTTCTGAGGTCTACATCATCATCGCTACGTTCCACAGGTCCTATATCATTTGTAGAACTGTGAACCTGTGAACATATGGGTTTTTTCCATCTTTTTGAGAAGCAGTAAGTGTATTCCCTTCTGTCCCTAACCCTAACCCCTAACCCTAACCCCATCCCTATTCTTAATAACCAATACTGTATGCCTAAACGTAACCTAACTTAGCTCCTTGTGGGTACCTGAGACCTAACCCTAGCTCAGAAATGTTACCATATTAACTCTTTCCTAGCCCTAAACCTAACCTTAATCTAACACTAACCATAATACCAAAATTCTATGCCTGAAATTAGCCTTAAGGCCTTAACCTAAACCTAAATTTGAATGCCTACATTAACCAATTTCAAAACTATGATCAAGTTTTACGCAAAATGTAACTCCCTAAGCCATATATATATATATATATATAATATACCTCAAATATATATATACATATTTGTTTCCTAATTACTATCTTTGGGACCCCACATTAAATGGATCACAAACACACATACAGTACATCCACCAACTGACATGATATGAAACTAAATTGGATTTACAAAGTGCAAACAGTGATTATTGTGTGGCAACAAAGCACAGTAAACAGCAGCTCAGGTCCCAGATTGATATTTACTAGAAGACAGCTATGCGACACTGTCATTACTCTTTCTAGCTATACTAAGTATTCACTCCTGCTAATGACTCACCTCTGCTTGGTTATTGCAGATTGCGTGTGCCTGCAGGCCTATGTACTCAATGTGTGTCTAAATGTGTATCTGGTCCTTTATGTGACGTGATGTTGCAAATGCATGCTGTGATGTCAGAGTTATTTATTATATGTATGCAGTTTTGCATGTCTCTTGATGTTGTCAGTAACGCCCCCTTGTTATAAGTATAACTGGAGTGTAAGGGTTTGTATGTTCGCTCTGGTGATGTAAGGAGAATGTGTGTGTGCGTGTGTGTGTGTGCGCACACATGCCCTCAACTGCGTGACAGTGTGAGTGCATCAATCAGTGTAATTGCGGGTAGAAGTGTCTGTGTGTAAACGTGTGACTAATATGAGAGAACATTAGAATTAATGTGTGTTTTATGCGTGACTGTGGGTGTGGTGTGTGTGTGTGTAATGGATTGTCTGAGGCCCATATGACGACAGGTCTGACCCAATTCTTCCCACAGCTGCTCGGGCCACACATGGTACCAACAGACAGTAAATAGGATGAAGGGTGAAATCTCAGAAACGACCTCTCCATGGATTTAACAGCTATTATTCAGTTTCATGTTGACTTCTCTTTCAGCCAAAACACTAGAGGAAATCAAGAGGGAGATTTTGGCATACTAGTCTCAGGATAGTTAACATAACTCACATGGCAGAATGATCAGTAATGTCAGAGTAAAACATGATTATTAGCCTCAGAGCAAGTAAGGTACCAGTGACATAACACCTAAAACATAAACCCTAATCCCTATTTCTCAACCTAAACCCAATTGTAACTTTTACCCTAAACCGTTTTCCTCACGGTGACTGGCCCAACAAGGTCAAGTGTTCCCTGTTTCACAACTTTACTATTTTTGATCCCTGCATTTTCCCTGGTGGAGAACTTTCAAGAAACCTTCTGGGAAACGTTCGCTTTTAGCTGCGCACGTGTGAAGCCATGCAGCTCTTCCAGGAAATGCCAGCCCACGCAGTCCCACCAATTAAACTGCAATTTGCCCTGTTAGTTTCCACAATAGAAAATACATAAGTCATGGATCGAATCCACATAGTATCAAAACCCTTTCCAAAGCAACAAACCATAATGATGAATCTAACTTTGCAAGATAGGTCTGTGATTTTGTTAAGGCTCAGCAAGAGCACATCAAAACAAATGTGTCAGTCTTGATCCCTACACAGACTGGTGACCCATAGTCAATCAGAGCTACAAAAGGGCTGTATACAAACTTGCCATTTGCAACACGGGCCATCTCAGTCACTGACCTGTGTGTTTACAGGCAGTACCAAAAGCATGTAGATGAAATGTGCTTGTTAAAGCCCCCAAAATTCCCTGAATGTGCTTTACTGCAAAAATGGAAGTACCGTGTAAGTTCTATATTTGGGAATATACCCTCATGATAAAAAAAATTAACTATGAACAGGTATGTTCTCTTAGCAGCCCACTCAACCTACAGTACACAAGAACATCAACTAGGGCAGTTACCCAGAAATGTAAAAAGGAAACGTAAATGTAAAAAGGAAAAGCCCTTAACTCCTAACCCTAACCACTGGTGCGAACCCTAATTAAAACCATAATGCCAATTGTAGCCTATACATTTTTGATTTACCCATGTATGTGTTTTACTCTTTTCAAATTGTCCTTATATACGATTTACAGTCCCATTAGGTTAGTAATACATGAACAAAAGACACACACCCACAGACACACACAAACACACCTCAAACAAAATGCTTTTGACCAGTCATCATATTCATATCATCTTTAACCTGGCAGAATGTGTGTCATTTCATCACTTTACCATATTAATGAAGGTCAAAACAGAAAGGAAGAAGGACATGGTGTTTTAATGATGTTATCGAAATCAGTCCGGTGTGAAAAACCTGCCTTTCCCCTCTGTATTTCCCAGAGGATTCCTGTCCACTGTCTAGCTGGCAAACACACAATCAATGACTCACGTCAATGTCATCCCATTAAAAGAAACAGCTTTCTATAAGCTTCTCTGATTGAGAATGATAAGAGGGAAAATAATAGGGTTAATGCACCCGGCAGAGCTACGGATGTACCAGCAACTGGACAATAATGACCTTTTAACAGTGAGAAAGGTTGCCATGTGAAAATGGATCCATTCCATAAGATTTGCTCTAATAGACACATGTTCTTGGCATATATCTCAAAATGGTGACGTATCCCATTATATTGCATTATTTTGAATCCCCTGGAGGGAATATGGTCATTTGCGCAGCACACTTCAGCACGCTTTGTAGTTTTAACCGAAACCTGGGATCATAAATGATCACATTACTAGGTTTCACTTGGATGCAAAAGTAGGCCAGGTTTTGTACTGAACGCAGCTTTCATTATATAGAAAAAGGAAAGCAATGTTTAAAAGTAATAGTGCTATGATGCTGCCACCATCAGCACGGAAGATACAGTAGTAAGATGAGCGTCACGCCAGGGTCAGTTCTCACACACAATGTGCACGCCGGTACAGAGGGTCACTTCACAATGGCAGATCAGCTGAGTAGTTCTTACATGCTTTTGCAGTTGCAGAAATGGACCAATGATGCCGTTCACTGGCTGCGTCTACTTAATATGGCTGAGTTGTCTTAGAGATTGATATTCCATTAAATAGTTCATGCAAACTGTTGAAAGAACCTACAGATTTGTGTTCATTATAATTTATGGTGAATGCTCTCTTGTGCGCAGTCCCACTTTGAATGCACACCCGTACACACGCAAACTCACACGCACACACACACACACACACACACACACACACACACACACACACAACCTATCGCACACTTGCCATCTTACCTCAAGGAGAAGGAGCACTAAAAACACCATTTTGCTTTGAGCAAAAGAAGAATGACCAAAGATAAAACAATCAATGTTTTATCACTCCACAGCGCCCAGAGTTTCTGATGTGTGTTTCTGATTGTGTTTGTATTATGTAGGTGTGTGCGTGTCTGTACAACTGCATGCTGGTGTGTATGCCTTTGTTTGTGAATATGTGTGTGTGTGTGTTTATGTGCCAGTGTGTGCACGTGCATGTGCACAAACTGTATGTTCCATTGTGCACATGGTCTCTTTATTGATCGTCCCCTAGCAATGTGTCACACCATATCCAAATGACTGATTGTGTTGAAGGCCCCTTGTCTCTGATTAAGCCGGATTGGATTTTACTTACAGATTTCAGTAGACTTCACCCTGCTCCAGAGTTATTAACATGCAAGCCACAGAGACAGGCAACACAATGACACACAAAAATACTGTCATTCCAATAAAGGCTTTCCGATAGTTTCATTTAATGAATAACTAAATTTAAAATAAGTTTCAGTCTGTGAACTTCATGGCTTTTATTGGAGTGCTTATGATCGTAGCCGTCAATATCCAAGCAATAATGTTTTACAATTCGAATGAATAACTTCACATTGGTATTAATATCTTAGTAATTTTCTAGCCTATACTCTTTTCCTAAAGCCTGTGCTTTGAATTGTGTAATGTCTTATAAAGGATTCATTCAGGTGATGTCAAACATTCTGACCAATTACTTTCAAGTGATAATAGTTTCCTGTAAAATAAAAAAAGCTATGAATTAATATTTGTGATAGAGATAACTTTCTGTTTCGTAGTTTATGTGTCTTGTTTGAAAATGAGGTCTCCTCTAAAGAAGCTAAAGGTAAATGTTGGCATAAAGCACACGTTATTGAGGTTAAAGTTAAGTTAAGGTAAGTTTTTGTTAAGGGTTAGGTTTAGGAATAGGCTTAAGCATAGCCACGTGACGATGTTTTGATCAGGGTGTGCTGACAATGGCTGAGCGTGGGATGGCATACAACACACCTGGAACAAACGGACAGCTTGTACCGATCGACAGCGCTGACATGCGTCAAAGTGACAGAAAACACGGGCCCGAAAAAAGGAACAGACTCAGAAAGGAAGGGCCGGCTGAGGCGCAGCCTGGGAACTGATGTCTCCGGTCGCTGCAGCAACTGCCGGGGCATGGAGCCTTCTCTGTGCTCGCACTTTTGCCTCGACGGGGGTCCTGGTGCTGGAAAGACACAGCATCTTCAAGCCTTGGGCAGTTCCCAACCAGTAAACCCAACGCCATTGTGCCTTCACCAAAAAATGTAATCGGGGAGACTATCCACCTACAATCATTTGTGCTTTAACCCGAGTCCTTAGTTCAGCCACTTTGTGCTTTGTTGTGGTTGTTTTTGCTTTGTCCTTTTCGAGTTGGACTCCCTCTCTCGCTGGATCTCGCTGGATCTTCGCTTTGCCCACAATGTTTGTTCAACCATTTTTTCAGAAAGATTTTTTCCTTTGGATAACCAGTCAAAAGTAACACACATATCTCTCAGCCTACCAGACACGGACTATACAGACACTGCCTCAATCCCCTACCAGTAGATGGGTACTGGTACTGGTACTGGTAAGGAGGACAAACATCTTTCTGGCAATGCAGAAGAAAATAAAGTGGCCAGCAAGCTGGGTTGCAAAACTGCTGGATGTTTAATGGTTTGAGGACAAAGTTTGTGAACTAAGAGCAAGACTTTAATCGCAAAAGAACAAAGGGGCTTGATACGCCCTTGTTCTCATGGAAACATGGCAATATATACATCCAGCCCAAGCTAATGGCAATACTCAGTGAACTGCATAGGTATCGGAACAAACCAGCATGAACCTTCTCATTCGGACGCAAAAAATCACCCCTACCCACCAATCAGATACAAAACCTCAGATGGGACACAAAAGAGGCTGACTCTATGCTGCGAGGTTGGCCAGAGAATATAGACAGGAAAATGTTCAGAGATTCATCCAGCCATGATGCCATCAATATTGAGGAACACACATAAGCAGTAACAAGCTTTTTAGGAAGCTTGTAAATAATGTTCCCACCAAGTTACAGTGGATATATTCCAAATGAAGAAAGAACTTAGATGAACGGAGGAACCCAGAAAGGCAGATCCTGCTGAAAGCAGCATTGAATTTCAAGTAATTTCACGTTCTAAAAACGAATTCTGTTGCACTAGACTCAACAAGACTCAAGCTTGAATCTACGTAAAACATCTCAGACTTGCAATGCACGTGGCTAGGACTACACACAACTGAACCTAAACTAGTTCTGCTTCGAACCACAAACTTTCCCCCCCAAAAAAGATGTTTTTCCACATGGGCAGCTGAATAACCCTTATTGAAGCCTTTTTGAACTGGGAGTTCAGATAACCCTTATCTTTGGAAAAGGGTTCTTCAGATTGAAATGGTTGTTGGTAGAACTGAATTCCTCTGAAATTAATTATTTTGAAAACCCTTTTTCTTTTAGAGTATGTACAGTCCTAGCAGAGCCACAGCAACAACAACCAGAGGACTAAGGAAAGCCGAAGGAACAGGGAAAGGCCATTAGATAGTCACCCCCAGGAGAGATGAATATGTTCTATCCCACCACCCTCACCCAATTTTCTCTCCCCTCTCCCAAGTGACTTCTCAAGGTCCACTTCTCTTCTCCTCTCTCCCCCTCTATCTTCCCCCTGAAATCGTGCAAGGTCCACTTTACTCCTTCTCCCACCTCTCCATTTGTAAATTCCATCTATTATTTTTTACTTTTATCTCTAACTCTTCACCCCACCCCTCTTAATTTTTTTTCTTTACCCCTCCCTCCATAAACGTTTTGCTGAATAAGTCACAAAAGATCATCAGTTGTTAAGGTGGGTAATAGATTAGTTGCCTAATGAAGTCATACACATTTATCTACATTTCTGTTTTACAGGTAGCCTTTGCTGGGCTTGCACGTTAATCATATATTTTTTTTAATCTAAAACAACAGATGTTGATGAAGGGAAAAAAAAGAGTGCAGAGATGTAAGGGACAGAGATGTATATGTTAAATGTAAAGGTGCCATGTTTTATGTTGATCATGTTGTTTTAATTTCCACTTAAAATGTTTAGACTTGATTTGCCCTAACCAAACATGTGCAATATATCCACAAATTATAATCCACATAAGTCACATTTCCTGTCACTGCAGGATAGTTTTCTCAAATGTGTCTGTCTTTTGGCATCTGTGTGTAAATGTCCACTGCCTGTTTTTTAACCGACTATTCTTCACTGCAAAAAATACTTCCTCAAAAGTTAGTACAAAACACTTGAAATGAGAAGAAATGCTGGTTTTAAACTTAAACATCTGCCAATGGGAACAGGAACATTTTGATTTTAACAAGACAGATTCAAAAAACAAGCCACATAATTCAGACACACACTGATTCTTAGACGAGACAATACAGTTTTTAAAGTCTGAATATAAGAATATCAGGTTTGTTCATATTTTTGCCCGACCACATAAGCGGAGCCAGCCTAGAAGAGCGAATGTCTCTTACTGAGTGAATGACTACCCCTTGTTAAATAGCGTAGTGGTTAGAGACGCAGACTACGAAACAACAGGTTCAGCATTCAACCCCTGTCACAGTCAGAACAAATTATGCCTTCGGATTTGTTCAGGACAGACAAAAACTTCGCTGGCTACAACCTTCAGTAGCTATGTTATAGGAAGCCTAAAATAAAACAGCTCTGGTGGATTTTCGAATTATGCATTAGGATTTATTCAGGATAGACAAAAACTTGCTACACGATTCTCCCGTCCTTCCACTTGGTGAAAAAGTCAGTTATCAAAGCCATACTGTTCATAGATGCTATGTGTGGTGGAGATAAACTTAAAAAGAAACATTAGTCAGTTTAACACAATGCTTAATGGTGTCTAGCAAAATATTCAAACTTTGGGTGATAATTAATGCGTGACAAAATGATCTAATGTCGAGACGCTATACCGACACGTGCTAAGCGTATTGTTCCATGGTGTAGTGGCTAAAGACATAGCCTCTCATGTGGGCGACTCCGGTTCAAAACCAGCGCGGGCAACAACGTTCATCACTTTCAATTGTGGGCTGGCTGCACTAGGCTTTTCTGGTTCGTTATTGTTTTTGGAATTTCTTTCAAATTTATCTGGAGGTTTTTTAGGAAGAATTGTTTTGCAGTGCCAGCCATGACGTAGTGTTTGTGTTTGTGTGTGTCTGTCCTTTTTTGGGTGCCCATAAAGATAAAGTTAAAACTAAGGTGCAGTGGGTGTGTGTGTGTGTGTGTGTGTGTGTGTGTGTGTGTGCCCGTGTGTGCCCGTGTGTGCGTGTGTGTGCAAGCAAAGATAACAGTATGTCAGACCAGACGCCTGACACGTGCTGATTGGTAGGGACATATGTGGATTTAGGTGGGGGGGCCAGGTGTCTTCCTGTCTGAGGCATTAGACCATGCTGGTGGGCGGGCTGGGGTGCAGGCTGTGTTTAAAATGGAAGAGAGGTGCACAGACCTGGCAGGGGAATTGGGTTGGGCCGTGTGTCTAAAAATTGGTGCTTCTGTTGGCTTACAGGGCCTACAGGAGGTCTGCACAGAACATGCAAGGATTGTTCTATTCTCTTGATATGACTATAAAAAGAACACCGGTACTGGGACTGTCATCAGTAAATACAGATGCACAACTCAATGAAAGACATCAACAGACACACTTGGATGATGCCCATGGAAGTCCAATAAACATCAACTGTGATTCCCTTAAAAATGCCAGCAAGCCAGTTAAACATCCCAGGGAATACTGAAGTTTGCCTATACTGTGCCAATGGGCACAGCAATTCATTGAGATTCATGTGCCATGAAAACCACTCAGATGTCCAAAAGCTCATCAGCGGACAGGGAGGCCGGGCTATAGAGTGTACTAGCCTAGGCTACAGAGTAGACTAAGCCGGGCTATACAGTGTACTAGCCTAGGCTACAGAGTGGACTAAGCCGGGCTACAGAGTGTACTAGCCCTTTAATCTCTCCCTGACTGAGAGGAACTCTACTCTGACTCAGTGCGTCTTAATCTGCTTTAACCCCTTCCACTAATTGGATTCAGTAAGCTTTACTCTTTCGCTGGGAAAGCACATCACACATCAATAGGGATGACCAGCAAACACACACACAAACATGCACACACAAACACACACACACACACACACACACAAACAATATGCGCACACACATATGCTTGTTTTCACGTTATTTTTTTGGACCAAAATGTATTTGCCTTTAAATATACTACTTTGTCTAACCCCTCAAACTAACCATTAATGCCTAACTTTGACCATAACCCCCATTCTAACCCTCAAAATCTTTATATTTCTAACCTTAACCTTTCTAACTTTAACCCCTAGACTAAAAAAGCCATTTAGAAAAGTGAGGACTGACAAAATCTGTATTACACGCACATACGGACAGACAGACAGACACACACACACACACACACACACACACACACACACACGCACAGAGAGACACATACACAAAGGCACACACAGACACACACACACATTCACACAGACACATACGCAAGGGCACACAAACACATACATGAACACACACAGATACAGCCCTGGTCCCATATGTCAGATAGGCTGCACAATCATTTACTGGAGTTTGTGGATTTCCAACACGTAGTGCGACTTAATAACAGGCTTTTCACCTTAACTCCATTTAGGCCTGGTGCCTTTTCAAGCAGATGTGAATGGAGAAGGAGAGGTTCAGGTGAAAAGAATGATAAATACAGCCAGAAAGTTAGACTACGATGAAGCGATAGAGAGCGAATGAGAGGGTAAAGAGAGAGAGGGGAGGGAATGGGAGCACTCAGGGGAGGAGGAGCGTCTCATACAGCAGCATAACAAGGCCCGCTCGCAGTGATTCATTTAACCACTCAATTAGGAAGATAACACAGTGATGGATGAAGAGACAGAGAGAGGGAGTCAGACAGAGAGAGATAAATATAGGGGATGAGACAGAGGTGGGGAGAGGGCACAGATACAGAGGGGTGAGAGAGATGAGAGGAGGGAGAGAGAAAAATGAGGAGGGAGAGAGACATGAGGAGGGAGAGAGAAAAATGAGGAGGGAGAGAGACGTGAGGAGGGAGAGAGAAAAATGAGGAGGGAGAGAGACGTGGAGGGAGACAGGGAGTCAAAGAGACAACAGGAGAGATGAGGAAGAGAGATAAATGAGGAGGGAGAGGGAGACATGAGGTGGGAGAGAGAGAAATGAGGAGGGAGAGATGGACAGAGATGAGGAAGGAGACAGGGAGTCAAAGTGACAAAGGGCGAGAGACATGGGGAGTGAGAGACATGGGGAGTGAGAGACATGGGGAGTGGGAGACATAGGGAGTGAGAGACATGGGGAGTGGGAGACATAGGGAGTGAGAGACATGGGGAGTGAGAGACATGGGGAGTGGGAGACATGGGGAGTGGGAGACATGGGGAGTGAGAGACATGGGGAGTGAGAGACATGGGGAGTGGGAGAGAGATGTTGTGGGAGAGGGAAGGCAGCAGTCAGCATGACAGACGGCTGTAAGAGAAGGTAAGCGGGCCAATGTGTCCTGGTAACTATTTACCTACTTAATGAATTCATTAACATCATTATGCCAGTGCTTGTTAATGAAAGTAGAAAAGAAATTGAGAGAAAAATACAAGACAGGAAGAGAAAGAGAGTGAGAACATAAAGAACAGCTCAGGGAGAAAGGGAATATGCCCCGAAATATTCTCAAAACTAGGCAATCTATAAATAAAATGTTGATAAGAACGACATTGTTTGTAAAGCCAGATCGTAGCCAAACTTTTAGGAGACCACTTTCAGACAGAACTATTTTCCAATTTAGAACAAATGTCAACCTGGTCTTACACACTGTATGAAGGAGGGGAGGGTATGGCTACTGATCTTACTCTCTCTCAAACTCCGTCTTACATGTTGGATACTCTATAGTCTACTTTTAAGGAGCTGGGATGACTTGCAGATGGAAATAAATCAAAATTTATTAAAAAAGACAACTCTTACCATGGTATACGAATGTAGCCATATTGCCTCTTGTTTTTTAAAGATGAACATACAGCTCCGGAAAAAATTAAAAGACCACTGCACCTTTTTCTTTCCTTTCCAAAAATGTTGAAAAGGAATGTTTTGAGTGAGGAATGGAAGCGTTCAATTTGCAGTGGCCTCTTAATTTTTTCCGGAGCTGTATTTTTGGATTGCCCTACAGTGCAGTCGTTGAGCCAGGTCATTTGGGTCCCATGTCCATCCAGCAGGTCTCAAGTCCACCAATTAGTCCCATGTCCACCCAATAATGTCCTAACATGAGCTTTTATTAGTTTACTAAAACTTTGGACAAAAGGCCTCAAGTCATTGGACAATGCTTGTTGATTCTGCACATGATCGGAGGTAGGATGTGGCCTCAATATGCATTATTTCAACAAAAATATGAAATGATTCAATTGTGACTAAAAGTCTGTCCTTTTAGTCTATCATTTTTGTAATTACCATTTCTATGAAATAATTATTATTTTCTCTTTCTTCCGTCACGTGCACAATCAGAAAGCCTTGTCCAATTACAGTAGACTTGTTGTCCAGTGTAATAGTAGTCTGATCGAATCCAAAAAAGCTTAAAAGCTGCCAAAATTAACACTGTTCCCAACGCTATTTCATTTTGTTTAAACATTCTTAAACTTTAAATAAACATTGTTCCCAACACTATTTCATTTTGTTTAAACATTCTTAAACTTTAAATTAACACTGTTCCCAACACTATTTCATCTTGTTTAAACATTCTTAAAATTTAAATTAACACTGTTCCCAACGTTATTTCATTTTGTTTAAACATTCTTAAACTTTAAATTAACACAGTTCCCAACTTTATTTTATTTCGTTTAAACATTCTTAAACTTTAAATTAACACGGTTCCCAACGCTATTTCATTTTGTTTAAACATTCTTAAACTTTAAATTAACACGGTTCCCAACGTTATTTCATTTTGTTTAAACATTCTTAAACTTTAAATTAACACGGTTCCCAACGTTATTTCATTATGTTTAAACATTCTTAAACTTTAACCTGTAACCGATACACCAGAAAATAATGGCAGAACTTAACCGTTGAAATCTTTGTGCTAAGCCTTTCCCAGACTTTCGCCCTAACTTATCCCCTTGGAATATACTGCCTAACTGTCCACCTGAGTTGAGGATGTTTTGATTTGGCTGATAGATGGAAGTTCTATATTTTTTTTATCAGACTTAAATCCTTCTAAATTTTTTTCCAGCTCTGAATAAATGTATAATTTAGAAGGGAAACAATGATTGCTTTTTCTGTATATAACAGTCTCCATGAGGAAAAGACCAGTCAACAACTGCAAAATCTTTAGCAACATGTGTGGATGAAAAGCTACATTGGGTCCATCCCATAATGTGCATGGGAACCTCAGTAAACAGGATACTGACGGGTCGGGAATTCCAGCCCACTAGACATGAGACCTAAAGCACTAACCTCACTAAACCTTTGGCTAAGCTGGAGCTCAGAAAGCATTAACTCATAACACTCCAAAACGACTTGGCTGTCTCAATGTTAACTCAGCACACTGAGGTGGGGGCCTATAAAAACACACAAACACAGATGCACAAAAACAAGCATACATGCACAAAAGCACACACAAATGCAAACAGGGCTGACCATGTTGTCATTCGTGATTTTGCATCAACATGTTCATGTGTGTGGATGGAAATGCCAAGGGTAGAATATCAAGGCTGATTACGTCTAATTGTAATACGTTTGTAGGATAGTCAGGTTGAAAATGGACAGTTTAAAGCAGCGTAAACTGGAGGAGGATAGAAAAGTATAATGGGAAGATAAATGGAGCGCAATCAAACAAGAAAAGCAGAAAAACAATTCAATGTGTGTTTTACAATTTGACTTTTTGCGTGTCTGTGTGTCGTATGTGTTTGTGTGTGTGCATTTGCGTGTGTCTGTGTGTTGTATGTGTGTTTGTATGTGTGTTTATGTGTGTAGCATTAGTTAACATGCAAATTCAGTGGCAAATCGTTGCCCATGGCCATGAGACACTGAGTAGTTAATTAAGTTGACATTTTATAGGCTGGCAGTCAGATGTGATCCATTAGGGAGTTTATCTCTGTTTTTATAGCTTAAGAGTATTGCTTTCTTGATGATAGTGAAGGTGAGGATATTTGTAGTGTTGTTTTGTAGTGGTGACAGTATGGAGTAGACATAGAAAGGGACAGAAGTATGTTTTGTTTGTCAAGAAATTAGGGCAAGAACCGAGTGAGGAGTATTTGCATGGTGTAATTGTGATTTCACAGCAAGATGTCAAGCTTTCAGAGATTCCAGATATCTTGAAACAGTTCTGGGGTCTCATTAATCAAGATTGTGTAGAAGTACAAACTATCCTACATTTTAACTTGCAGTGTTTAAAATGGTCATACAGGTAGAAAAAAACAATTTATCATACAATCCTAGTTTTACACACAACGGTAGGAGGTTACCATTGATAAATAACTTTGCTTCAGCGCGTGTAAATGACCTTGGCTATTTGCAATTTAATCCCCCAAATTGTCCACTGTGATCCTAATTATATCCCTATTGTCTATAAGAGATGGGGCCCAAAAATATATCATCTCATGGTCCAGCAGGTTTATGAATCTGAGCAGCATAATAGTGTACAATATTATGATCCAAAAACAAACAAATGTCACAGGGTCGTTAGCACCACACAGCCAGCTCAGGAAATGTTACATCATTTCAAGCGATTGATGGCTCCAATTAAGATAAACAGTGCCCTCCAGAATCATTGGAACCCTTGGTAAAGATGAGCAAAAAGGCAATGAAAATATTTTTTCAGCCCTATCTTACACTAAAAATATGCAAAAAATAAAACACTTTATTTAAAATGTTAAAAAGACATTTTAATCAATAAAAAGATGTCACACTTTTTTGGGGGATACACTTAATTTAGTACTTTGGGTACTCCTTGCCAAGACAACATCACTGAGTATACTGTATAGCCTGGTTCAAAGTTGTCGTGTCTCAATACTTGTAACAGGAATCGTTTTTTCAAAATAAATTGTGCATTAGTTTTCTAAATACATTTTTAAGTTGTTAATTTTTTTTCTCCATTATGTTTTCAAGTCCCTTTTTCCTTTTTTCCCAGGTGATGAGTATTATATAATTTTTCCTCGTTGCATGTGTGTGTGTGTGTGTGTGTGTGTGTGTGTGTGGAGCCAGGGTATAATGTCATCGAACAGCTGAGCAGAATCAGTCTGTAAACAGTTTATCCATGGGTGAGGCACACTCTCCCCTCTCTTTGGGGTTTTACTTGAGGGTTGTCTTTTGTATTTTCTGGTCTATAGAAGACACAATGTTGTCATTTTGCGTTCCTTCCCTTAGATTTTTAGAAGCTTTCAGTTCATATTGTTCACATTTTGTGATGACAGGTCAGGACTCTTGGTCATGTTGCTCCATAATCCTAGTAATCTCTGTGGAAAATTGTCGCGTCTAACGTTTCCAGTGGTAGTTTCAGGGCGGACTGCATGAAATCTCATGCCTTCTGAATTATCTCATACAATTTCGGGAAACCCGTAAGAAATGAGATTGTCACGCATATCATGTTGGGGTTGAGTCGTT
>JACXGI010000880.1:27240-93321 GCA_016801175.1 Esox masquinongy
GCAGGCTTCAGGTGGACGGCAGGCCATCACTCAACCTTTCGACAGTTATAGCTGTAGTTCAGTATTTTCACATATACACCCTATGTAACCTGTGTACGTATACAAATTAATCAACAAAGGCTATTACGAAATGTTCTGTTTTCATAAAATAGTTAATTCATCAGAATATGCAAGCAAGAAATATGAATCAATGGACTGAAGAAGGGATCTGAATAATTTGAATCATTGGGATCTGATAATTGAATCATATTTCACATTGCAAAATCAATGATTATGTTATACAAGACATACTCTACAATTATAAGATTGTATTGCCATTAAGACAATTTTTTACACAACGTTAGTTTAATCTGACAATGCTAGTTTTTTCTAAACCTGAAATATTACATTTTGTCATTGCAGTGCAAATAAAGACGTCTCACACTGGCACCTCAAAAATTCTACTATCAGCAGCAACTGCACTTATTCAGTGGGGAACACCATGTTATTTTCCATGGAAACAACTTAGTGAGTTTTACGCCTCCCAGAACAGCCTTATCACATACCTCTGGTCCAGCGAGAGTAATATAGTGTGAATAAAAAATAGTATTTACATATTATGTAAATGTTATTTAAAATAATTTGTCATCAGGACAATTGTTGTAGTCTAAACCCCCTCTAACTTGTCATTATCACAAAGAGAAAGAGAGAGAAAAGTGACCCCAGTAGTCTTTAACAAAGCCCTCATCTACAGACAGACTCCTAAACCTCCTAAGCTGGTCTTGGTACTCTCTTTACCAAAAACAAACAGACCCCACAGAGGCCCAAGAAAGTTACAAAGTTAGACTCCATCACAGCATGACAAAACAAAAGAGAACTATTTGACAACCTGGAAATAATAAAACATAGAAATTGAGAAATGAGAAGGCAGTACTCCATATTGGAAATGCTATAGGCAGACCTGGCTCTCAAGAGAAGACAATGTGAACACTGACCACAAAATGAGTTGGAAATGCCGTTTCTATTCTCCAGACAAACGTATGACCACCTTAATGACATGTCTCCAGACCCAGGCACGATAGAAAGCAATGAGTAAGATGGCCACTGTCCCCCACACCATGGTATAACACCTACCCTCTGTTATCCCTTTGATATATTATATAGAGGCATCCATAAAAGGGACATAAATACAAATAAATAGGTCATACTTCATTTCTTTCTATGATAAATCCATTGCTGACTTTGTCTACCCTTCTCTATGTAGCCTAGCCAATCTTCGCTTCAGTAAGAAAAGCTGATGGCGATCAAAGTAGGGAAAGGAAAGGTAGAACAGGGTCAGAGGGAGGGAGGGAAAGAGGCAGACAGAGATGAAATATTCAGAGGTCTATTTGATTCAGTAACACTTGGCTGGTGAAATGTGAATATAGATTGAACACTCCAAATTGATGTAGATTCACTGGTAAGAGTAAGCACACAAACATCCACATGCATGCACACAGGAACACACGCACACAGGCAGACACACACACACACACACACACACACACCCACAATCACACTTAAACATATTTATGGAAATACAAAAGCATCCCTCTGTGTGGCCGCTTGCCCTTCCTTTCTTGTCCTCTCTTTCAATTCTTCTATCTTTCTTTCTCTCTCCCTCTCTCTCTCTCCCTCTCTCTGTCTCTGCCTCCCTCTCTCTCTCTCTCTCTCTCTCTTTCGATTTGGTAAAGGGTAGCTGCTAGAGGTCACCACAAGCCTTTAGTCTTCCACGTCTTTCTAGTCTGGCAATCTGTAGACTATCGAGATTAGACACACATATGCACATAAAAACGCACACTCACATGCACGAACACACGCGCCACAACAGTTGTTCTAATCCTAATCACCATTTACAGTATCCCATTAATCATACGCTAAAATTGTATACAACTTCATCAAACCTTTGACAGCCATGTAAACACGCTCAGGACAGTAGCTCCCAAATAAAAAATATGCTTATTAGGGAATTAAAGTCATTGAGATTGGTGACAGTTTTAAGCAGACAGCAGGTACACAGGTACATAGCCCAAAACAGCAAACGAGAGAAACTGCCATGAGAGCTATAATCAGGACACACACACATTCATTCTGGTTCCCTAAAAGTGATCTAAAGCCAGAATAGACATGCTCTGTTTGCATACAGCCAGAAGGCCCCTGGTAATTTGGGTTGCCATGAGGGGTTAAACCAGTGCTATGGAGTAGGAGTAGCTCTGGAGTAGCTCTGTCAAACTCAGTGTCATGTGTTAAATGTCCAGGGATAGTCTAAACACAAATGACTCTGGGTCGCTGTGCCAATCACCTCAAGCCCTGAGAGACCTGAAGGTTATTACAGTGAAAAAGGTACATAATTCATTTTTAAGTTAGAAGTCCTTATTTTCTACGTCCATTTTTGGAAATCTTAATGAATGTTAGCATAGTATATACCACACTGATTTTTGAAAAAGGTAATGTATGAATGTGTCATGCTTCTGTTGTTAACATAACCCCAATAAGCTTATTTTTCCCATTTTATGTTGTGGAAAATACACGTGAAAAACACTGTATATCCTCAAAAGATGTGCTCTGTGGCGGTAACGATTTTTCCGTGACTCAGTTATACAGTTAAACGAATGCCATTGTAATACAGCCATGCTACCAGCTGTACTAACTCTCATAACATGCAGCCTGTACATTGGTTGGTTAGTAACAAATCAGCAATATCTGAGAAACCACATGCCAGATTTTGATAAAACTTGGTTAATGTTGCCTCTGGCATATTAGCCTAATCGTTCCAAGGGGGAGCTATAGTAATCAAATGTAATTTGTTGGTCTCACATGATATCTCAGTTGGCCTAATGGGGTGTTGCATCATTTGCGGAGGACGTTTACTGTTGACTTTAAAGAAACAGTGTTTCAATTCAACTTGGTAGCCAAGACCCCTAGAACGCATCTCAGGCTTTTTTGACTTTGAGTGGGCCTTTATCACTGCAACTGTACTGGCATTTGGGTGTGGACTTCAGGCAAGGTGCAAATACAGGGGCCAACTGATTGGTTGACATTTCAAAACGTGTATTTTTACATATAATAGACCCACCCTTTCTTGTCATCAAATCAGCTATATGCCCTGAGCATATCTAATTCTTTTAAAGTGCACTGAATGAGGAAATATCACTAATGACTCAAGAGAAGCCCGATTATTATTACATTAAGAGACAGACATCAAGACAACAACAATACACAGATTCTGCCATTATGTTCCTGAAGTTGCTGTCTTTCACGCTCAAACACTCAAATATATAGCCTGCAATTAAGCATTTATAAACGCAGATGCACATTGTTAACATAAGAAACTGTAAGTTTCTGAGCTGCCTTTTTTGCTGCCTTTCATGTTAGATTAGATTAGATTCAACTTTATTGTCATTTACAGTATATCGGAATGCAGTAAGCATCTAACCAGAAGTACAAATAGTGGGCAGAAAATTTACAAGTATTAACAAGTATAAAGTATATGTATATTACAAGTGGAATGTGCAGATGTGCAATGAAGGCAGATGCAGTACTTAACGTGAAATTAAGGCTAATAGAGGAGGGTGGAAATTTACAAGTATTATGTATAGTGTATGTTACAAGTGGGATAACAGTTGAGTACAAATGGCAATTTCTAAATGGCATGTTTAGCAGCTAAGATTATTTAGGAATATTCGGTCATTTTTCTGGAGTCCAAAACTAGCCGAATCGCACAGTCTACCTGAATGCAACGTAAGTGTTAGGATTGCATGGAAAATAATTTCATTTCAGCACTCAGCATTGCATCCTTCCACTTCAGAGAGCAGAGCTCATTGCCAAATGGGAAGGTCTCCCCTCTTTCTCCTTATAGTGAGAATTCACCTAGAATATCAATATGTGCTGTAGAGATCCAATCAAATCGTATAGCCTATTCATTCGGCAAATATACATCTTCAATAGATTGCTCAAATGTATTTCGAAAAAAAAACGAAACTACCATTCAAAAGCGTGGGGTCACTTACAAATGTTCTTATTTTTGAAAGATAAACTAATTTTTTGTCCATTAAAATAACATCAGATTGATCAGAAATGCAATGTAGACATTGTTAATGTTGTAAATGATTATTGTATGGAAACAGCTGATTTTAAATGGAATATGTCTACAGGCGTTCGGAGGCCCGTTATCAGCAACCTTCAGTCCTGTGTTCCAATGATACATTGTCTTTGCTAATCCAATTTCATTGTTTTAAAATGCTAATTGATCATTAGAAAACCTTTTTGCTATTATGTTAGCACCATTCTTGCACCAAATTCAATAAATTATTATTAGTTCTAAACATGTATTTTCCACCTCTGTGCTTATGGAGCTTTAGATTGTTTCTGGTCACAGCAAGGCTCCGGCGCCACTGAAAAATGAGTGTATATTAATCCTGCTGTAGAGTTAATTGTGGCCAGAAGGCCAAATGAATTACTAAAATGAGTGAGTCACACTGGAAAAACTAGTTTGACT
This sequence comes from Esox masquinongy, assembly GCA_016801175.1. Classification (NCBI taxonomy): domain Eukaryota; kingdom Metazoa; phylum Chordata; class Actinopteri; order Esociformes; family Esocidae; genus Esox; species Esox masquinongy. The sequence continues at coordinate 31,757 of JACXGI010000880.1, forward strand.
ATTGAGTCATGAAAAATTATGGCTAAAAAATAAGAAATTGTTTGTGAACCAAGTCACTGTTCTGGTTTGAAGTCTGTTGAGCTGAAATACTTTCTAAGTGAACTTTGGCAAGCTGCCTACTTTTTAGTAATTTGTCTTAAATATAAATTTAAACAGAAAAATCAGTTGTGTATTCTTTATATTAAATTGTTCAATTTGTTGGTAAAGAACATCCTAACATCTTTACTATTATGCTTATTATAAAACATTTTGCGCATGCGCAAACATGTGTACACAATACCCGGCGGTTGTCACGATATAATTCACACTCTGACTCCGGGCGATTGGCCGGTGAGCTGGGAGATATTAATGGACTTATTGGAAGTAGAAGAACATCCATCCGAATGACTGATTTGATTTGGAGTCTATTGACAGAACCATGGCAGTTCACTTTGTCAACAACTCTCTCTCTCTCTCTCTTTATCTACATTCTCTCTCTCACTCACCTTCTCACCCTGTCTCTCTTTCTATCTCGCCCGCTCCCTCCCTCCCTCCCTCCCTCCCTCCCTCACTTGCCTTCCCCTCCCGCACTCTCTCCGATCCCACCATCCAGAGCAACTGTGCCTAAAGGCAGCAAACAGCATATATTATTTAGAACGCAATGTTTTTACCACTCTCCACACAATGGATTATTTCAGATGTTTCCAGGCAACAGGAGAAAACACATGTACAGCCATGAATTTCTTTGGTACATGACATTCCCCTAAATGATGGTCATGTCAGACCATGTCAGTTGAAGTAAATGTCAACAAAGGTTAATAAACACAGGCTAAAACGTCAAACTAAAACATAACGACTCTCTGTAAACTGTAAGTTGTCCTAAAAGCATTTAAGGGGAAAGGTTAAGGTTAGGGTTACGGTGTAGGGTCGTAGTGTTGTGGTTGAGGCTAGGCTGCGGGCTGAAGACCAACACAAACATAGATACACACATACACACACACACACACACTTGAGCATTGGCATCAGGTTGTCTCCATAGAGAGGATAATGAGTGTATCACACATACAGATGGGGGGTTTAGTGTTGGGCCAGCATTAATAAAATGACGCCGTGTGTTTGTTTTTCTGGGTCATTTGTTGCATGCAGGGATTAGAGATGTTAGTGGAGCGAGGGATGGAGGGGGATGGATGGATGACAATGACACAGGACATTAAAGCTGAAATGGTGAAACTGCTTTATGAGTCCGTTTGCAAAATGATACCAACAGTATGTTAACCCATTCATCTCCATGTACTGTGTTTAGTATAAAATTGAAAAGAGCAGTTAAATAAATTAGTTTAAATGCATGACATTTGGTTTTGGTTGACAAATATAGGTTTGTAGCTAAGACACCATTTTGTATCATTTCAGGTTTTTGATGTCTGCTTTTTTTGAGACATAACAAGCTTGTGAATATTGGGTGGGCGTCATTTTTTGGATAATAAATAATGAAATGGGAATAACTGGTATCAAAAAGGCGGTTTGTAAGTAAAAGTCTACAAACCCATTTGACAGACAACACTGTGCTGCTTTAAAATGTAACCTTAAAAAGTGAGTACATTAGACTAAATTTCCTACCAAACTACACAACCTACTTGAAACAAATGTTCAAAGTGAAAGAGTAATGAGAACTGTTCTCCTATTTAGGATGTATTGATTGCATGTAAATCTTCACACATCTGACTTCTTGTTTGGTGAAAAGATATTTGGCAGTCTTTTTGAACGAGATTCCGCTGACCTTACACAACTCTTATGAAAGCATATGCTATCTCGCTGGTCACTGCCAAAATTGATTGACCACAATATTCCACAGAATTTTTTATTTATTTTTCCAGACAAAATATGGTTAGGTTTTCAGAAGACTTACATATTTTTTCAAGATTTTCCTCCTTTCATATTTCTTTTGATCCTAACAGACTCTAACAAACTGTATCAGTCCCTGCCGCTGAAAAGTGTAACTGTTTTTACTGGCATGACTGAAAAAGTGTAAAGAAAGAAATGTGTGTTAAAATCTACAAAAATAATGGTGTTTATGTAACTGCCTCACCATAAACTGCATCATTGGGAGACCAGGGTTCAAATCCTATTTCCACAGTATCCCAAGGCTCCCTTGGAAGGGGGCGCAATGGGCTAACACCGTCCTGGTTGGCTGGGTTAGTAATTTAATATGGTTGCCTTGCCTAATTTCACACTAGCAACCCTTCACACAGAGTAAGTGAACAGTGGGTGAGATGGTCATGTGTCCCCTCTTTGTCAGGCCTTACAGATAGATCCGCCTGAGAGATGGGAGGGTGTACAGTATTGCCAATGACCTGGATCACTGATCCGACTACTGTTAGCAGAAATATACTGAGCGACGTGTTCACCTCAATCAACCCCGTGGTCTGTCTTCTAAATGCACTCTTCACCCAGAATGCTGCACTAATTGCGACCACAATCAATATTTCTATCATCAGAGACGATCAAAGGGTTTAGGGTGCCATTTCAGAAACATTGAAGTGCCCTTCCGGTCATACATATAACTGCTGGGAAACAGTTGGTATGGTGAATTGTGTCTTTATTAACAGTGAACGTTATCATTCGAACTGAACAGTTCCTTTTAGCCAATTTGTTCATACGCATTAAAAACACACACTAAAAAACAACCCTAAAACACAAGCTTTGTGTATGTTTGTTCCCAGTAGTGAAGCAGCAGAGTAAATGAAAAATGACAAACAGTAGCCAGCCAGACAGATTTTATGTGGTGGTGGGCACTAGGGCCTAAGTAATACCATAAATATAAAGTCAGTTGTTCACTTGGCTTGGCCTGTCAGCCTTCTCCCACGGCCAAGGCCCTTGATGTGGCCTGATTGTGTATGATCACTCAGCCACAAAGCTGCGGCCAAATCCATCACAGCTTGGCTTTATGGGCCTTTACTGACAAATGGTCACAAACACATTCGCACACAAAAAAAAATGTGGGTATACACACACACACACACACACACGCACACACACACACGCACACACGCCTGTTTACATTTGTTCTCATCTCATAGCAATATTATTAGGAGTCATCCAAAGGTTAAGTCTCTATTTCACGTTTAAAATGAGGAGCAACGGGGTTGAGAGAGCCTCATATGAAGCATAAAGAACCAGAGACACGACACAATGGCAAAAAGTAACTGACGAGACATGCTGTGCATACCAATGTTATTCAATTCTCTAGAGTTTAGAACTAAACAGAGCCCCATAAAGCAGCCATATATTACTATGTCCTATATGACCATCCAATCTGGTCATTCTGAACTGGTCAGACTACCAACCCCAATAAGAGTCTATACTGGTGAGCCAAAACAATATGACCACTCACAGGTGAAGCGAATAACATTGATCATCTCCTAACAAGAGCACAGTTCATGGTCTGGGTAGATAAAATAGTAAGCGAGCAGTCAGTTCTCCTAGTCAACATGTCGGATGCAGGAGAAATGGGCAGGAGTAAAGACCTTAGTGACTTTGACAAGGGCCAAATTGTTATGGCCAGATGAGTGGGTCAGAGCATCTCTGAAACAGCAAGGCTTGTGGGGTGCTCCCGGTTAGCAGCGGTGAGTATCTATTGACAGTGGTCCGAGGAGGGACAAACCACAAACCGGCGACAGGGTGTTAGGAGCCCAAGACTCATCGATGCGCAAGGGCAATGAAGGCTATCCCGTGTGGTCCAAACTGACAAGAGGTCCACTGTGGCACATGTTACAGAAAATTTTAATGATGGTTACGGGAGGAATGTGTCACAACACACAGTGCATCACACCCTGCTGCATATGGGGCTGCGTAGCCGCAGACCGGTCAGAGTGCCCATGTGACCCCTGTGACCACCGTCGAAAGTGCCTTCAAAGGGCAGGCAAGTATTGGAACTGGACCTTGGAGCAGTGGAAGAAGGTTCCCTGGTCACGAGTCCCATTTTTTTTTACATCACTGTGATGACCGTGTACGTGTGTACCGTTTACCTCGGGAAGTGATGCCACCAGGATGCACTGTGGGAATACGACAAGGCTGTGGAGGGAGTGCGGTGCTCTGGGCCTGGGAAACCCTGGGTCCGGGCATTCATGTGGACGTCAACTTGAAACGTGCCACCTACCTAAACATCGCTGCAGACCATGTACATCCCTTCATGGCAACGGTATTCTCTGATGGCAGTGGCCTCGTTCAGCAGGATAATGCGCCCTGCCACACTGCACATATTGTTCAGGAATGGTTTGAGGAACATGATGCAGAGTTCAAGGTGTTGCCCTGGCCTCCAAATTCCCCAGATGTCAATCCGATTGAGCATCTGTGGGATATGCTGGACCAACACGTCTGATCCACGGTGGCTCCACCTCACAACTTACAGGACTTGAGGGATCTGCCGCTAATGTCTTTGTACCAGATACCACAGGACACCTTCAGGGGTTTTGTAGAGTCCATGCCTCGGCGGGTCAGGACTGTATTCGCGGCACGAGGAGGACCAGCATTGTCATTCAGAGACCTTGAGTCTCTGAATGACAAGGTCTTTGAAAAACGACTTAGTAAAAAGTATTTTTACTTGAAGCACTCATCAGGGAGATGAAAAGACCCAGGAGAAACACGTCATTGTTTACTGACTGACCTCCACAGCTAGTCTGCGATGTGGAAAATCTCATGACAACTCTATCAGCCATTTAAATCATTAAATCATTACGGTGCCATTTGAGACAACGTCCACATGTCCTCCATCCAATCCCCTTTAACCCACCCCTCTTCACCCAACCCTCTTAACCTCCCCCTCTTCACCTCCCCTTTCCTTCAGCAAAATGTTCCTGCAAGTCACCCTCAATAGCCTGTCCATCCAACTGTAGATAACACTGAATAGCAACTGAGTTATGGCAGACATGAATTATGTGGAAAAAAAAACAATTTATTGTGAGGTTGGTTATCAAAGAGCAAACGTGCCCTGAACGCTTGAGCAACATAGATAGTGACACACACACACACACACACACACACACACACACACACACACACGATGTCTGTTCCCTAACAGCACGTGAGGAGGCTGAGGCCCCACCCAGCACTCAGAGAAAAACCACAATTCATTTCAGTCTCCTCTACCTTACTGGGGAGAAGAAAGGAAGGCAAAGCGGGAGGAGGGAGTGAAATGAGGGCACGGAGACTCACAACTTAACCCTGCCATCATACGCACACACAAAATCAATCAAAAGGCCATCAGACAAACACAAACACACATGCGCATCCATGCACGCACACACTCACACAACTATGGAACCCTTTAATCTCCTTGGCCGCTGTAGATGAGAGGCTTATCAAGTGGCCCTTTGCTTTTACTTTCCTTTCAGATTTTTGTTGGGTGGGACAGAGGGACGGACAGAGCAATTCTGGCTTCAGTCTATCCATTCGAGGTGCTCTGAACACCATTACCTCCACTCTGGCTTGTTCCCTGAACAGTTCCCCTATCCTCTGCCCACCGGTGGCAGCAACAAGTCAATAAATTATTCCCAAAGAATGAGGGAACAAAATGGAATAAGAGCCATCAAATACGATCGTCAATAAAAGAGTAATCCAGAGATATAAAGCGATGGTTTGACAAACAAAAATGCAACCAAGTGTTTTCAGGTGCACCCACCATGTCACTGGGTGATTACTGATGCATCAGTGTTTGCCTGTTTACTGTGATTTGTGTGTATGTAAATGTGTATGTGTATGGATGTCTGTATGTTAGTGTGACTAAGGTAAAAATCTAACAAAGCTGTTTGAAATAGATAAATTCAATGCAAGAGAACACATTTTTTGTTGTTGACATTTTTATAATTTAACAGGTGCTCTAATTCAGAGCAATTTACTGGGGAAATTAGGATTAACTGCCTTATTTCTAAAACTGTTTGGTTACTGGTCAGAAGATTCAGTACAACCACTATGTAAACTGCCACCCCACTAATAAATAATCCCACCAAAGGACAGAGATAAGAGCTGAGAACAAGAGAAGGTCACCAGTAAAATATGATTATTTTCGTCTGATGCCTTATGTGATAGGCACTATTGAAGTAATGTCTATGGATTAAGTTTGCTCAACCCTGATTTCTCCAACAGAGAGGAACAAAATTATGTGATTGAATTTTGTGGTGAAATGAAATAGTCAATGGTTCAAAGAATGGATGTCAAACAGGAAGACAAAAAATAAATAAAATGTGGTGTGATTCTGTGCAGTTGTCTTTTAATACACCATAATGTGTGATTTAACAGACTGCGCCGGTTATGGCAACATAATAAATAGTGTAGGGAGCATGTCCTCATTAGATCGCCTGGACGGAAGGACACACTGACACCTATTTTATCCAAAACTGCATACGTAGTTACTTTGTCAATGAGGTGGAGATGACGTTGTGTCAAGCAGCAATTCAACATTAGCAAATCCTGCTACAAACTAAACAATGTAGGCTACAAGACATCAGTAATAGCGGTTGCTTGCAAATACATTCCACATACAACATCAGTGAAGCACAACTCCACTAATAGAACTCCTTTGGAAAGTCAGTTGACTTGTCGACTTCATGTTTTTATATTTGTTTGAGTGATGTCAGTTGCTCGAAATAACACCTCTTCACACAGTGCACATACATGGCTTCAAGCCAGCCATTCTCAATACTCCAATGCTTTGTTTGTACTAAAATGTCTTTGTCGATCTCTTACATTGTGAAATGACACATTATGTTTGAAGCCCAGTCCTCACAGTAGCTTTGGGGTGACTAACGGTGACAATATGGAATCTAAAAGGGACATTGGAAAGACAGATCCAAGAGATGTTCTGTCCTCAAACATAAGCAGGAGTGGAATTATTCTCCCCAAAGGGTCAGAAGAAGAAAACAGGAAAGAGAAAATTACTATAATAATAGTTCAGTGTTTCTTGAACATCCTAATCGCTTAGCATGATAAAGCTGTGCTGAAGAAGCTGGACTGTTTAATACAGGACAAAAGAGAGACATATTCATGGGTTTGCACCTCTGTCACTAGGTCGCTTTGTTGCCATTAATATCAACATTCTCCAGAAACCACAGCTTTATTGATGGTCAAAATGAGAACCGGGGCTAACTACTTTCAACAGAGGCTAATGGCAGTTAAATGCACTATAGGGGCTTCAAAATATGAAAACATTTGCTCAAGTGGAAAACATTGCCATCATCATAATCATCAAATTTACTTTGACAGAAGCCTGTTTTGTCATTAGCTATAGCAAGCGAGTGAAAAATAGAAGAAATGCTAACATTAGCTAGCTCAAAATGTGGTGGACAATTAATAAAGCTAGATAACTAATCAGTAACTACACAGTCAATGACAACATTAACAGTATGACATGTTTTTTCTACTAATTATTTCCCTTCTTTCGAAATTGTTTATTTTTTTTAAATAACAGCAATGCACTTTAAACCAATTCTTCATTACTTATTGAATAGAATGCTTAATCGGACATCCGTCCTGAGACAAATGTAAAAAAAATATGCAACCCGTGAATACTTTAAAAGACACTACTTTAAACACTGCATATTTCATTTATCAGTGCTAAACAGAATGTCTATCAAATAGTAGTCTGAAGTGAGTCTATTACCTACAGCTTCATTGTAAGTTTACTATATTAAATGAATTGAGTGGGATTGGGGGCTGAGTTCAGCTTCATTGGAGTAGTGATCTGGTTTGTGTCTGTACAGAAAGCCGTAGCAGGAGGTGATGCTGGTTGATAGTGATGCTATCTGACGGTTGATAGTGATGCAGGCTGATGGTTCATAGTGATGGTGGCCGACGGTTATGGACATTGCATATAACCCTAATGTGAAGGGGAACAGCTGTGCTGACGGCTTTGTGTGTTTAGCGTGCTCCATTTCATTTAAAACTTTTTCCACAGCTAGATAGACAGTTCCACAGGAAGGTGGCTGAGTGTGTAAAAACAAACTGCCAGCATATGAACTCGATTAAAACACAGGATATGGTTATCAGTTTCACATTGGCTGCAGATAATTTCCCTACAGTGTTACAATAAATAAAAGCGAGAAAATGTGATGAGCTAAATGCCTTGCCTACTCGCTTCAAGTAATTTTTGAGATCACCTACTGTTTCAGATGACTTTGAGATTTGTCTCTCTGTAACTGATCTGAGTGAAACGTTACAATAGTTAAAATTGGCAAGACAGAGGGGCCTGTTGGAATGCCAGGGCACATCCTCAGAGAATGTGCAGACTACCTGGCAGGTATCGTAACGAACATCTTCAACCTCTTACTGACTCCATAATACCACACGGCATCGAACCTCCCCACATCTACCGTGTAGTCGTTGCTCTGAGACAAGGCAATTATTGAAAATAATCATTTGGGTAAAAATGTGGGTAAAAAATAATAATGAAATGAAATATCACACAAACACATACATACACACCTTACTCACACACACTGACGTATATTGGCAGACGCTCGGTTTATCTCTGTATCCATCTCACTCTTCCAAAGTTTACATCAAGGTCTACCTTATGGCGTGACAATGCGGGGACCTTCGAAGTATACACATTGTATCGACTATTGATGTGTAAGGGCATTAGAACAAAGATACACTTCATTGAAAACAACAGGGCATTAATACTATACAGTATGTTTTGAAAGGACGTTTACCCCTTCACTTTCTCCTCAAATACAGGGGGGTCAATAAAGCAAACCTGATCCAGAGAGGACAAGGCCTCAGACTGGGGCGAAGATTCATCTTTCAGTATGAAAACGACCTGAAGCACACAGCCAAGCCAACGCGGGAGTTTCATCAGAACAAGTCTGTGAATGTCCTCGAGAGGCTTTGCAAAAGCCTGGACTTGAACCCTATTTAACATCTTTAGGGAGACCTGAAAATCCCAGTTCACCAACGCTCATGATCCAACCTGACATATCTTGAGGGTATCTATCTAAGATTGGGATAAACTGCCCAAATCAAGGTGTGCAAAGCAGGCAGAGGCATACTGTACAGAAGAAGACATGAATCTGTGATTGCTGCCAAAGGCTCTTCTACAAAGTACTGTGTAAAGGGTCTGAATACTCATGAACATGATCTATTTTGATTTATTCATTCTCGATAAATTGCCACACATTTCCCAAAACAGAATAATGCTTTGTTGTTCTGGGACATTGTGAGTAGATTAATTGCAAATAAATTAATTTGATCAAATATTAATGAAGTCTATAACACAGCAAAATATATATGGAAAAACTCAAGGGGTCTGAATACTCTCTGAAGGACCTGTAAAAAAATAAGTTGATGTTTACTGGCCGTAGGTGCATGCAGGATTTCCCACGGCCTTAATTGTTGTTTTTACAGAGTCAAAGAAAACGGTAAATTTTTTCATTTTTGCAATCATATTCAAAATCGCTTTACTGGAGAGTTCAGAAACGGGCAATTCTTTGACAGCTTTTGGGCCCAGGGGGAGGGACTCCAGTGACAGTGCATAAATAATGGTAGTTGTGTTAAATGAAACACCGAGACCAGACTGGTCAGAGCACTGACACCGAACCACAATCTATCTATCTCCTTCACTATTACTTTTGTCTCCATTCTCTCTCGGAAGCAATGGTTTCTTAGGGACTGTGAAGTTCCCTATATGTGGAAAGACCAGTGAGTGTGACACAGAGTCCATCTCCTATGTCCTGACATGCCTGAACCTTTGGGTGTTGCTATTTTCCACACAGCTAGCACCCCCAACCCCACAGCAACAGACCTTGAGAGCTTCATATAACACCCCACCCCCATATAACTCTCCTACACCCGCTAGCCAGGTCCAAATCTGTTTATAGCCGACTCGTATGATCACTGACATTGTGTGTCATGACTATGCCAATAGGAATTGGCACACAAACAGATGTTGAACCAGGCTACGGCTGCCCAACCGATAGCCCCAAATACACCCACCCAACACGCGGAGTAAGAAGGAGAGACACAGACATCCACAGAGGATGAGAAAGCTCCAAAGTGTTTATGTTTCACTGTCGGACATCTGGCAGTGTAGGACAAACATGTGGCTAATGCACTTCCTCTGTTTGGTTTCTGTGGTGGATCAGGGATAGCTTTGTCTCTACCTACTCCCTATTCCAGAGAGAAAGAGACAAAGAAAGACGAAGAATGTGTATCAAGATTTCAACACAAACACACACAAGTTTACTAGCTATATAACTGTGGACACCAAAGTTGGCCGTCTTTAAAAGGTCCTATCCTTTCCCTAGCCTTAACCTTAACCTAGCACTCATACCAAACCCTAAACCAGGTAACAGGTAATGCCTCACCAAGATTCTAACCCTATCGTTTGCCCTAAACCTAACACGCCAAAAAACTGCTTTTTGCAAAATGGGGACAGAATGTTATACTTATGTAACCCCGGTTTGGTGACATATTTGTCCCCATAATATAGAAATATTAGAAAGGCACACACACATACACACACACACACACACACACAGCTACAGTTGATTTAATAATGGACCAGAGCCAGCCATTAAAATGACTATATCAACCAATTCTCTGTTTGCTCCTGACTGTGTAAATAAACGTTGATTTCAGAGAACCATACTGCTGCTCTACGGCTCCTATTATCTGCCAAGCACTGACATTTGGAATGAAGGCTAACAATAGGATAAACAAAATGAGCATTTGCATTTAACAAATAATGGATTGTATAAAAAGAAAAGCCAGAAGACATACTACAATACCACAACTAATACAAATATACAGTAGAGATGGAATAATGGCTATGAATGGGAATTCTTTTACATTTTTATTATAATAATTTTGTCATGGCAGTGGTGATTATAGCAGTACCATACATGCTCACAGAGAGGATTGATAAGAAGCTGAGTGTCCCAGATAGGAACCCAGTAACTGATCAAGTCCTGGTCTTTGACCTACCTTTGTGACGTCTTCTTGTATTTCCTTCTGTGGGATAAAAACAAAAACAGCATTCATGTTTATTGTTTTGTGGTCTGTTAATCAAATAAATTCATCCAAAATATAAGTCCATATGCAGCCATTTATCTGGTTTCAGTGCTTGGGATACACCCTGATAAAGACTTCACGTGTCAAATGGCACCATAATGGCTACATCTGGGTGCCATGTGAAACAGGGCGGCATTGGGACACACTATTCCCTGGTTTTTCATCCTCTATCAATCTTTAAAACTTTGTGTATGTTCAGATTAAGTTGGTCTAAGTTCTTTTGTTACTATAGTGGAAGACTCCTTTAATCTAAAGTCCATGCCTTCCTGCTTTCTAAACAGTCAACATTGTTGTTGGTTTAGCTTTGGAACTGAATTATTATTTCCTCTGATAGAGAAAGGAAAATATGCAGTTAAAAAATGTCAATCATAATTTGCTGTTTGATTGGTAATCATTGTTGAATGGATTTTTTTTCTTCCCACAAGCACTTAGACACTTAAAAGGGTGACTGTTGGCTGAAATATTCCTCATTAGCATATTCAACTGTTTTAAATTCAACTGAAAAGGAAATATATCACTGAAAGACATATCAGGGTTGTTTCTGTTTTTTTAAATGAGCTTTGGCTCAACACAATGTGAGCAAATCTCAGGAGAGTATCAATCCCAAATTGGAACTCCTGCTGATCGAGAAGAAAATGGAGAGCACAGATCAGCTCTTTGAAAGCCAGTGACTCATGCGTTATTAAGACGTGTGTGCGTGCGTGCGTGCGTGCGTGCGTGCGAGAGAGAGTATGGCGATACGCCCATCAGCTCTGATTTAGTATTATGGGTGTCTGATTAGACCTGTTTCTTTCTTCATCAGAGTAAGGACTGATTGGATGAAGCTACGTTGCACTGTATGTTGAACCAAAATCAGTTCCTCTATGTCTCTGCCTTCTCTCTGTTTATATCTCCATTTCTTTATTCTCTCTGTCCTCTCCCATTTAGGAAGTATCAAAATGAATAAATATGGCTGTGGATAAATATGACTGTGGATGCCATGAGCTGAAAACCCCAGTGGGATGGTCTGGTTCAGCTAGATGGCAGTAACAAAATTAATTATATTTACATGCACCAGACTTTGTTAGTTTGTGTGGACTGGGTCATGTTCAGTTTATTTTCCACCATTTCTGGTCTTAGCCCAAGACACAATAAGCTGTTAGGCTCTGACCTGAAAGGTTTGCTGGCTAAAACACGAACACTCCTGCAAAGATTCAATCAACACGGCATTATATTTTCCTCCATGCACACACAAATAACCACAATATAGCCTCCATATGACCTCTACATAACCTCCATATGACCACTATATAACCACCGTAACACATTTTACAGTGTCTCCACCAACCATTTACGAGCCCATCTGGATCACGGTGATAATCCACGTGCCAAAACGTCTCCCCTAAAACCAATTACAGAATAATTAGCCCTAAACTTTAACGTCTGCATGTCTGTGGGACGTCGCCAGGCAGACTCAGATCACTAAACACCATCCAGGGCACTGTAAAGCCTCCATAATGGCAGTGAGTGAGAAGCTTTACTGGGAATATAAACACTGAACCACGTTCCCCTTCTCCTCCTCATCCCCATGCCACTTGCCTCAACAAATGTAAGAAAGCAAAGCAATTAGGAGGGAATGAAGAGAGACAGAGCAGAGGGTAAGATGGACAGAAAGAGAGTGAGAGAGGGGGACATATTGAGAGATAGGAGGAGAGAGGTAGACAGAGAGAGAGGAGGGGGGGGTGCAGGCTCATGATGACGTAAAAGCGGTGTCAATTAACGTCAACTGAGAAATGAGGACCAGATCAGACGAGGCGCGTCGTCCCTGAGATTAGCACCAGGACAAATGACTGTTCTCTGGGCCAACTGGCTCTCTGTCATGGTGGTGGTTCTAGGATAAAGTTTGATGTTGGAATTCTACTTGTAGGTTCTGTGTTCAGGCCTGAAGCCAGATATCAAGAGTCAGATTTAGGATCAGGTCTCCTCCTGCCTTGTAACCGTAATCGTACGTAAACTGATCCTAAATCTGCACTCCTACTCTAAAATACTTAATACAGACAGCCCCTGATATAGTAATCCTATATTGAGGGTCTCTTGGGATGATGTTGTCACTCATAATGACAGAAGATTAGGCAACATTGACGGACGTCAAGGACTAAAGCCTGAGCAGCAGAATCACAGCTGAAACTGTCCGTACCTCTTCTCTGTGATAACAGAAAACACTCAGAGAGACTCGTCTGCTGACTTGAGGACACTAATATACTGTACATTATAAAATGTAGACACATGCAACTTTGTTGGATCAACTATATAAAAAAATAAACGTGACAGCTTGCAATGTTGCACTACTCAGCTCTCCGGATGTGAGAGACGAGTACATTTTGACAGGGAGTTAGACATAAATTTGCTGTTGCTCTTCTTCAACCATCCAATGTACTGTATATATTCAGTGGTGTGTGTGTCTGGGGGTGGGGGGGTGTAGGCTATTGTGGTGGAGCAATCTCTCATTCCTTTTGCTTCTAAAATTTTACATTAAGAAAACAACACCTTGTGTATTATCTCTCCCTTATTTCTATCTCTGTGAAGCTATGACAAAGAGAAGAAAATAGTCAGATCGAAGCACCAGAAATTATTTGGCAATATTATTAGTGATGGTTATATGTGTGTTGTTTCTGTTGGCTGTCTGTTGACTTCCTGGCTATTTTTGTGTCCGCTGACTGCCTGGTTTTCTTTGTGTCTGCTGACTGTTCCTGCTATGACTGTGTCTCACTTCTGGCTGCATCACTGTCTATGTCTGTTTACTGCCTAGCTATCTTTGTGTCTGTTCACTTTCTGGCTGTCTTTTTGTCTGTTGCCTGCCTGATTGCATAACCTGTCAGAGTTCCTGAACGCAAACTCATTTTTGCAACACTAACCTGAATTCACTTTATATCTGAATCATTTCATAATGCAAATCTTAATAAATATCCTCTGGCAATACGAAAAATATATCCTCTGGCAATCGAAAAACAAAGTGCAACCAATTTAAACAAATATATACACTACCATTCAAAAGTTTGGGGTCACTTAGAAATTTCCTTGTTTTCGAAAGAAAAGAAACTTTTTAGTTTGTTAAAATAACATCAAATTGCTGGCCTTCTAGGCAGAGTTGCATTAAAAAGCCATATCTCAGACTGGCCAATAAAAAGAAGGAAGAGGAAGATTGGAAAGAAAGTGTTATGGGCAGACAAATCACCATCTGTCAAGCATGGTGGAGGCAATGCGATGGTCTGGGGGTGCTTTGGTGGTGGTAAAGTAGGAGATTTGTACAGGGAAAAGGGATCTTGAAGAAGAAAGGCTATCACTCCATTTTGCAACGGCATGCCATACCCTGTGGGTGGCACTTGATTGGAGCCAATTTCCTCCTACAACAGGCCAATGACCCAAAGCACAGCTCCAAACTACGTAAGAACTATTTAGGGAAGAAGCAGTCAGCTGGCATTCTGTCTATAATGGAGTGGCCAGCACAGTCACCAGATCTTAACCCTATTGAGCTGTTGTGGGAGCAGCTTGACTGTATGGTACGTAAGAAGTGCCCATCAAGTCAACTTGTGGGAGGTGCTTCAGGATGCATGGGGTGAAATGTCTTCAGATTACCTCAACAAATTGACAACTAGAATGTCAAAGGTCTGCAAGGCTGTAATTGCGGCAAATTGAGCATTCTTGAAATTACTATTTCAATTAAAAAATTATTTCAATTAAAAATCATTTTTTCTAACCTTGCCAATGACTATATTTTCTATTCATCTTGTTATATTTCCTATTCAAAGTCATTTCATGCATGTTTTCATGGAAAAAAAGGACATTTCTAAGTGACTCCAAACTTTTGAACCATAGTGTATTTATTGTAAAATTGATAATAATAATAATTTATATGAATATTATCATAATAACTTGCTTCTAAATTTATAATGCATTAGTAAAAATATGTATTCCAAGACTTGGTGAAACCGTTTTTTGAATAACCAATTCCCTTTAAACATGCTCTTTAAGACTTGTTGATAGAGGTTGTACAGGAATTCAAACCTGAACAGTAATTTTAGATTGTACCTTTCCATGTTTTTGAGAATGGGATTTAAACATTTGCAAAATTGACAGAATTGGTAGGCTGCAGTGAACTCAGAGTCAAGCATGAACAGAGCAAAATACAGTATGTACTCGTCCTACACTCATTTTTACAGAGAGAAATACCTCAAACATTTGCTAACACAACAATAAACCGTGAGAGTAAAACAAGAAAATGGACAGAGGTTTACTTACAGTCCTCTCAGCCTCAGCCATATCTTCTCAATCTGGTCCGGTTGCAGAAACTTCAGAGAGTTGCTCTCAAAATCCTCTATCTCCTTGGTTGGCGATTCCATGTCAAAGAAATCAACCAGGCAGAATGACATGAAAGTTTACAGTCCACTCCGTTAGGGCAGAGCCAGCCCACCGTAGCAGCGTGATTGGAGGGTGGAAAAGTCAAAGTTTGTTTCCGAGCGTTTGCGCTGTTTCACATTTGTCCCTACCGTTTTCCCTCGTCCCTTATTCCCTCCCCATCCCTAGCCCATCTCTGTCAACAGTGTGACAGCTGGAGTGTGTCCTTCATCCTTTTTTTGCCCTCCTCATCCTCCTGTCCTGCTCTGTTGAACAAAATTCTGCTCGGGATGGCTGGGGGTAGGAGTGCAGCTGTGTCAGGAGAGCTGGGGCTAGCTGTGGAGCGCTCTGCTCTGCTCCAGTAACCGACAGCTTCTCTTCACTCAGGTGATCACTGAGCGCGCGTGGCTCAGCAAGAGGGGAAAGGGTTGAGGCGTGGTGGTGTGGGGGGGGGGGCTTCCACAGCCATGCTCCGCCCCTTTAAGGGGAGACGGGGAGAAGAGAAGGAGGATGGGGAGGGAGCAGGAGGAAGGATTACCGGGCTTCCGTTATGCATGCAGAGCATCAGAGAGCCGCTTCTACTGCTAACACACTAGATTTATACTGGAGTTTGTGCTGAGAAATACTAAGTGAGTGTGAGAGAGTGAAAGACTGAGACAGACAGAGGATGTTGAGGTAATGATTGTAGGTGCTTCAGCTGATGAATAGGAGGGGCAGAGTGTGCTGTTGAGTTGCTTCTTTTTCATTGCCTCTCTATACACTAAAACAAAATGAACATCACCCACACAAAGGTTTAAAAAGGATGAGCTACTTCAATTGTTGGATTATTAGCTTTGTACAGTTTGGCAAAAACCTGTGGTTATAGTATGAATGGTAGGAACTAAATAAAAATTATAATTATTGGTTATATTTACAATGTTGTTTGTGCTCCACTGATTTGCCTTTTCCAATGGCAGCGGGTTCAAAATGCACCTTGTGGTATTTTGGCTAAAACATATGAGAGTTTATTATGCAAATTCTTTGTGAGTGATTTGAGTGAGATATCTGTCTAATGTGGAAGAAGATCACAATGGACAGGAGATTAGGAAGTGCAGCTCTGTATCCACAAATGTTGTATGCAGGGCACAGTCTGTCTTCTCTCGACAGCCAGGTTGCCTCTCAATGCAAGGCTATGCTCACTGAAAGTACTTGGCCAAGGTCTTGCTTAACCCCCTGAAGTCATGATCACTTCTCTTGTACATAGGTCTGTCTGTGCGGATGATAGAATTTTCCAGATTTTTTACAGAGGATACTAGTAAAAACCATTTGCATTACAGAAACACATTGCATTACAGGGGTTACATTATCATGTTACAAGTTGAGATTCTAAGGAGTAATTTGTAAGATACATCTTACAGAAGCAGAACCGGTTTTAATTATTTGAATTGGTGAATGACTTTATTTAAAACGTACTCCATGGAGCTAATGTTGATTATACCTACGTTCGGTACATTCTGCACTGCGCCAATGATTTCCTCTTTTTCTGAAGCGCCCCCTTAGTCCCGACCACTTTAGCCAAAACATGAACGGTCAAGATTAGGATGGAAAGGACATTTCTCCTCAAAAGATAAGCTATACATCCATTTATGAAATAGCAAGCTAGCTACCTACTAAGCTTCCTATAATCACACCATTCCTGAAGGTTACTCTTTGAATAGTCATTTTAATGTTGTAAACATACACAATGTCATATAAACAATCATATAAACAAACCCACACATGCCTTATACTCACAGCAACACATGTACAATACATGTCAAAACATCGCATTCACATACTCAGGCAATATTGTATTTGAAAATAAATGTATTAAATTATGGAAACGTATTAAATGATGTTTTTATTGTCACCATACTCAACCCTACAGTATGACAAACCAAACACAGTGAAAACGCTTTAGGGCAAAGTGTCATAGTGATGGCCGCCAAAGCATAAGGGGATATCCACTAAAAATAATGTAGGTGTAATTTAACATGACCTAAAGATTAGGTTTAGCTCCCTGTCCTAATGACTATGCTTAACCTTAGCAGTCTCTGACTGTGCACTTGAGTACATTTCAATGTGTTCTTGAGTCTACAAGTATGAGGATAAATGCATTGGTTTCTTGTGTGCAGATGGCAGTGAGTGGTTTAAAGAGCTTCAAATTGAGGTAAGTAGCATGATTTTGGCATGTTATTACATGATTGCCTGAAGGTATTATTTCATTTAAATTCAAGTTGTCACAACATTGGTTAATATGCTTACAGTTTTACTGTATATTACATTTCAAAATGATTACATTTAGAACAGTCATTTCATTTACCAGTGTTATAACTTCTATTGTTTGTACATGAACGGTTCATTTACTTTTTTGTAATTCAAATGATTTGTTGTTATTATTTAATTGCAATGACTGTGAGAAAGATTTAATAAAAAGTGGTGAAAAACAGATAAAGGGCCAACAGGTATTCCCCCACATTTCAGCGAAACAAGATAGCAGCGTAGCTGCCTGTAATGATTAGGCTCAAACAGGAAATATAACAGACTTCCCATAATAAGTGGAATCAAAGATCAGATTACAGTAGACTAAGCTGGGAGTAGAACAGGGGATGGACATGGCCCAGGGATAGAATGTCAGAAAGCTAGTGAGGACGTGTCAGGCTTAGGGCTAAGTGTCACTCAACCCAGTGCGCTACACGCATATTTTCGGCAGGCCGATGCTGGGACGGTCAAAGGGTTGGAGCTCCAGCAACCCTAGGGCTCTAGCTGTGCATGTTCCTGTGGTCTGGGCTTCATGGACGTGCTACTAAATAATACAGAATGTCATCCACAGCTAATAAATGATGAATCACTTCAAAATGTGCAAATGTAAAGGAAACAAGGTCCTCCTTTTTCAAATATTGACAGATATTTTGTAGTACTTGTGTCATGTGTGGGATGATCGCAAATGTTGAGCTCATTCAGATTCAACATAATAGCTGATTTCTAAAATGAAATCGAACCCCGGTAGACATTCAATCTTCAAATCCAGAGACACATTTGAAATAGAATCTTAAATTCGAGGTCAGAACAATTTCCAAGATCATGCATCATATTGATGTATGCCTCATCTCTATGTCTACCCTGACATGGAAAGTTACTTTATAAATGTAATCCGTTATCATTACTAATTGCCTGTCCAAAATTGC
Source organism: Esox masquinongy (assembly GCA_016801175.1). Taxonomy (NCBI): domain Eukaryota; kingdom Metazoa; phylum Chordata; class Actinopteri; order Esociformes; family Esocidae; genus Esox; species Esox masquinongy. The sequence continues at coordinate 50,377 of JACXGI010000880.1, forward strand.
AGAAACATAACTTTAGGATTGCCCAAACTCAGTAACAATTACTTTCCTATTACTGTCATCTATAGACTAAGCCCGTAATTTTGGCATTAAATAAATTATGTTAGATCTTTTGAGCTCTGTATTTACTTCATGTAATTCATGTCTTTGGTTTTGATTATTTTTCAATAATTAAATAACAAATTAAACCAACATCGGTTTATTATTTGTAATCCATTTTGTTTTTTATAAAATAATCAAATAATTAACAAGATCATTTGTAGAACGAACAAACTGGGATGCTGGGCTTCAGGGAGAAGTAGTTCCATTAATACTTAATTTAGTTCAGTCCTGAAAACTTGTTAAATAAGAAATCAGAGTGAAAAATATGTCACTGCCCAAACACTTTCAGACTTTAATATATTTGTCTTCTGTACAAAAATGGTTTAACCTCAAAATGATTAAACCTGACAGCTCTGCTGTAGCAATTGAGCAGTTAGCTACTAGCTAGTCAGTAACCACTGGCAATCTACCTACTACCAGCCTTGATGATAGAGGAGGGGAGCACAGTAATAAGATCCCATGGTTGTCTGGTTTTGGCTGTCTGGCTGCTTCTATGACTAAAGACGATGAATGTCATGAATTAAATATTAAAGACATGAATTAAAAACACTAACCCTAACCCAAACCCTGGTTTTGGCTGTCTGGCTGCTAATATTACTAGAAATGATGAATGACATTAATTAAATATAAAAGTCATCAAATAAAAACTAAGTAAAATAACTGAAATGTATCATTAATGTCACTAAACTGTGGTTAAATGATAAGCACTCTGCAGTAATGGGCACAACCAACCCAAACAAATCATTTAATGTACTTACCTTTTTCAGCTCTGCAAAAATAGGCCGTAAATTGACCACATACAACTGCCATGATGACGAAACCAGTGCTTTCGTGATCCTGAGAATATCCCTGTTCTGGTTGCAGTGTCACAAGAATTCCTTACATAAGAGTCATGGATATACCGCTATTATAAGTCTAACGCTATGGAATCCTCAAAAACTGTGTAGAGCAAAAAGAGCAGATTGTACTGAGGGCACTGGAACAACCACGAGCCTTTAGTGAGTAAAAACATAGAGAGGATGTCCTTTAGGCAGCCATCATCTAACCTATGATCATACACTGTCACATCAATACATTCAAGTCAGTAAAAACACAATCCATACGGAGCAAACTGAGTTGAGAAATCAGCAGTCTGATTCGTATCATTAGTTTGAGTTACACTGTGATGTCAAGTAAAAATGGTTTAGGTAGCCTGTCACCCATGCACTACACGACCGCTGTTGTCTTTACCTCCAAGTGTTCATTCAAGTTGGGCATAATAACTTCTCATTCATTCTCCCCATTTAAAGTCTCACCACCTGAAGATTGTTTTGCATAGTAGCCTAGAGAAGTCTATTCCTGCTCTTTCCGGGTTATCCGTCAAATGAATGTGGTGTCATGACGGTCGGTGACTGGTCTGACTGTATGCTAAGACATACAGTTAGCAGTACTCCAAAAAGTAATGTTCTAGTTTTCAATAATCTGAGTTTGTTTTTGAATTGGTAGCATAACATATTACAGTTAGTTTTCCATAGTACAGATTACAAACTCCTCTGTCTCTCGCTCTCTTTCTCCCTCTTGGTTCCATCCATCTCTTTCCGGCGCGACTCAGATCGACATTTTCAATTACCTGATGCAGAGAGAGGGATCGTGCTAGAGGCTAACCTCAAAGATCTACCTCTCTCTCTCCACTCTCTCTTACCCGTTGTCCTCTCTTTCAAGTGTGGCACAAAGCTATCCCTCGCCTTCATCCCTCATCCCTCTTTCTCCACTCCATCTCCTAGTGTTACAGTGTAGGGCACTTTAAAGGATGGCCCGTCCTCACCACAGGAAGATTGCCTTCTGTGACAGGACCGCATGAAGGACCAGCCCAAGCCTTTTGGTGATATGAAGCTGAGAGGTGGGAGATGGAAAGTATGTGTAAAGTGTGTGTGTATGTGTGTGTGTGTGCGTGTGTGTGTTGTGTGTATGTGTGTGTGTGTGCGTGTGTGTGTTGTGTGTGTGTGCGCGTGTGTGTGGGAGGGAAGGTGGCAACCCAATCTCCAAAGAAAATGCAGTCTTGGGTATATAACTGCAACATCAGAGATATGCACTGTGGGAGCACATATATATTGCAGTGTTTGTATATAATTTGACATATGTTAGCTGTCAGTGCACAGTGTCGTGCTCTCCCAAAAAAGTGATACGTGTTAAATACGTGTTAGCTTCATTGAAACACAAACAGGAATTAAGCTATTAAACCCAAGCTCAGTGCAGAGGCCGGGATTAGTCAAATAGTAGTAGTCTACCTAGCGTCCTAGCTATCTCTTCAATCTGCTCTCTTTGGGGAAGAAAGTTGTATGTATCAAGAGCGCACTCAATGGTCAGTACCGAAGGTAAAGTTTTTGTTAGTATGATAATAGTTGGAAAATAACATTTGGTACATGCAGTGTTTTGCAAATCTCTCTTAACATCCCAAAGGAGTAAATAAAAGTGAGCATGCTACATGCATGGGAAAATAAAAGCACTAGTGTAAAAGCTAATTAGCTTACATGTCGACTAAAACCTATCAATTACTGAGTTTTTAATGGGCTTCATGAAACTCACTGTTAGGAGTATGCGCATTCCATTAGGTCATATGTCTGAATGGGGACAAAGTGATCCTGAAGGAAGGTTCCTCGCCCAATGAAAAGAGCAGCTTCCTTCCCTGGGGTCTTGTAAAGTTACAGCGTTCTGGGCCAGCTAGGGAGAGGTAGGGCAGCCCTCTGAGTAGAGCTTTATTAAATGCGGAAGGGTATTACAATGCATCAGAAAGAAAAGACAAAAGTATCACTTACTGGTGATTAATTGCTTTAACCTCATCAACTACCCGTTAAAAGAAGACATTAAAATATGACTCATTCTCAATAGACAGATAATGCAGTCAGATATTGCAGTACATTGACATCTGTTGATTTTCTGATATTAATGATACAGTATGTTCAGGGAAACTATAGGCACTTAGACTTTGCACATTAACTTTCTTGAACCTGATGGATGTGTGTGAAGGACAATGCTGACCTTAATGTTTTTGATAGACAGTGACAGGCTGGCGTTCAATTTACAGAAATGAATGCCAAAAACACATGTATGCACATGAACATAAACACACACACACACACGCTCGCACCTGTTTGTTCAGTTGGTAGGTGTTGATACAAGAGACCTTTCTCTGATCTGCACAGGGAATTATCCCTCTGTTTTAAGAGCCCCCATTAAAATAGTATTAACATAGTCATGCTAATGTGTCTACTCTCAAGAGTTTGTCATCCATTAATTCGGTCATTAAGAGGGAATCCACCGACTACTGAGCCGGAGATAGAGAGCAAGACGGCAAGACAGTCCTCTAAAGAGAAAGGGAGTGGATTAAATCTGCGTTTGTAAACAAGTGGGAACTGAGAATTGACCACTATAGACCTAGATATTTTTTACTTCACAATAGTTTTATCTAGATGAACGAGACATGTCCAGATTTGCGTCAGAAACATTTTATTGCGTAAAACGGTGAAAATCAGAATTTTTGTATGCTGCCTTCCTGCGGTTACGTGGTACAATTCCCTGACAGATACTCCCTACGGCTACTGAGATGTAGTGACGGTGTCTCGCTCAATGTGTATTGGAGTGGATTGAGCGGTGACGTAGGAAGCCTGGTCTTGCTGAATATATAAACACAATTAAAAACATCTCACAATGGCATCAATACAAATCTACTATCAGCAGCAACAGCACTTGTTCAGTGGGGAGCGCCATGCTGGTTACCAGGAAAAAAACATAGTCAGTGGGTTTATACTCCTTCCTGTACATTAGTCCAAAGCCCTTCGTGCACGTGTTGAGCCTTGTCACATACATTGGGCCCAGCAAGAGTTTCCTTTTTATATGGTGTGAATAGAAAATATTATTTACATATTATGTAAATTTTATTCAAATAAGACACAGTTCTTCTAGTCTAAACATGTCCTTAAATAGAGTACACTGATAAAATTTGTATTTATGACTTCACAACTGGTAAATCAACTCCACCTTACGAATGTAGCATTAGAATTAGGAGATTTGGCTATTATCATTAAAACAAATGAGTATTAAGAAATCATCATAATAAACTAATAATAGTTATTAGATAATTTCCTTAGTAGGTAATGTCAGAGGTCAGCAAGAGTTTTACATAAGGGAGAAGTCGTCATACAAGGACGACGAGTTTCCTGATAAACAGTTGGAGGGACATCTTATGTGGTAAACAGAGAATGATAGAGCAAATGTTTGAACAGGTTTAAACATTTGGCGATTTACTTCTATCTACAGTACATTATATTACATTACATTGCAAAGTTACATTTATTTGCTAATCCCTTCGATGACCTAGATATCATCATGTAATCGTTCCATTTTGCATAGGAATGCTTACCCGGTTGACAAATTTTGTGGAACCACTCAATGGCAACGTACAAATCTACAGTCTGACTAACTCTGTAGTGGTAAATTCCCACTTGGCCACAAACGAGCAAAAGGTGTGACTATTATGTTTCACAGTTTTATTATTTTTGGCATGATAAAATGTATGTTTAATTTATTTAAATCTTGTTCCAGTGGCTAAAGTTAAACATGTTAACATTAAAATTTTTATCTTATGGGTAGTGCCCTGCTAAGTAGGTTAACATATTCTCTACCAAAGCAACCTAACCTAGCTTTTTTCTCTTCTTTACAAATATTTTTGGCATTTTATTGTTTATTTAGCCTTTGTCATCCTGATAAGGGATGCCCCCTATGACGGATCAACCGAATGTGATCATTTAGTCAAGCCATAGCCCTTGAATAACTGCAAGCCGCACAGGAATCCATGGTGGCTATCAAAATGCTAAATGAGGGGACTGCTTTGCTCTCACGGGTCTTGAAGTGGAACGTACATTTTGTTATTTGGGACACGTAATGAAGTCAAGTGTTTTATGACAACTTTTGCTGTTTTTACATTCTTAATGTATTTTTTTGGGGGGGGGGGTGATGATCAGTCAACATTTCTGTTCTTGTGATATGTTCTCATGCATATTTCACTTCACACGTTCAAACAAGACTTACCATTGCAAGCAATGCTATAAAGGTAATGCTGTAATAGGAGAAATTTCCACAAAGCAGATTTCTCTGAACCATATCTAAAGTCCAAGCATTGATAACACCACCTTTTACAGGTAGGTCCTGGCGCTGCAAACACTGACACTAATTTGGTCAGAGGAGGAAAGTTGAACAATGTGCTAGACCATACTTCGATCCTCCACACACCGTACTCATAGGATCAATTCTTCTCCCACCGTACTCCGACTTCTAACTAAAGGGAATTCCTGAATGCTTACATGAAAAATAAAACGCAGCTATTTTATTTGTGGAGCCTTTCTAAACACAAAGGGAGAGGATGGACCACTGAAGTGGACTACTTTCTGTTCAATGCCAACTACTCCCCTACTCCTTAAAAGCAAATCACAGGCAACCTACGTTCCTTGTATGACTCAGAGACATTGGGTTGAATAAGAGAGGGTTGAGGTGTGTTGTTCAGCTCTTTACAGAACCAATATTCTATACATATTTCAAAGGCAAATGCACACTCATTGGTACAAACCTATTTACAACTCTGCTATCTCAATTAGTCCTCCCTCCTCACTCGGAAAACCAGGGATATAATTGAGTCTGAACGGAATTCTTTATAACCCAACTCATGGTGAAAGGAAAAGCATACTTAAATGCACTTTTGCCTGTGTACGCCTACCACACACAAACATACATACACACAGAGTACAAATGCACACCCAAACATACACACATATACACCCACACACACCTTTCCCAAATATCATAAAAGGTAATATAATTTCCATCAACCTGGACTTTACCTCAGCATCGACCAGCTCAGCCATGTTACCAGTGTCCATCAGTTGAACAGCGGAGTGAAAAGAAATGAGAAGATTAATTTTCCATTTACATGATCCCATAGCCGGGATGATCTCACCCACTCTTCCCCCGTCCCTCTCCTGTAAGCGTGTCCTTCCTGTCAACTGGTCGTGCCCTCGACCACATTGCAGATGATCTATAGATTTGTGTAATGAGAAATATATATGCAACCACACCGTCACCGACACTGCCACCCATTTATCGAGTCTCTACACTCACCGTAATTGAATTAATGCCTAGGGAATTGGAGTGGCTGAGGTTGAGTTGTCAATCTAGAATGAATGTGTGACAAACATGTTTAAATAATGAATAATGCCCTTTAGACAACCTCCAATCCAATTTAGGCCTGTCCTCTTCAGTGTCTGACTTCACTTGCAAAAATGAACTTGAAATAGGTGCTTGTGTTGGTGTCTTTGTATGTATGTGTGTTTCATGCTTACAGGCACGCCTGAAATGACTCCTTGTAACACACTCTTCGCTACTTTACAAAATCCTCCATTAAAACGTCAGAAAACGCTTTCAACTCGTCACCAGTAATCTACCAGCTCAGTCCCTCAATATAAGGCCACTTCAACAACAGACCCGGCCAGACTGGACTGTCTGACTCAGTAGCTACCAGTCACAAAGCCAGAGTTGTTTACCTGACCACTGCCATTCTGTCATCTCACAAAGCAGTGGACGTCTGCCTTCAGTCCTGAATCCCCTAACTTCACGCTTCCGGGTTTTCCCACTTCATCTTCCCTGACTGGCGCCACTCAACTGGAAAATTAGCTTTTTCCACTAAAATGAGCCTGGTGATCGGCTCCTCGCTATGGTCCTGTTGGCGCAGCGGAGTAAAACAGCAAAACATTTTCTAAGGGAAAAGACAGGGAGTGGAAGTGAAGAGCTCAAAACCATAATGAGAATCCCGTATGTTGTCACATTTTGTGCAGACACAAACAAACGCACACAAGCACAAAAAACACACAAGGGCCACGCACGCCCAAACGCGCATTGCACATATCTCACTCTCACCCTCTCTCTCCCTTCGCCTGTTATACACACACACATAAATAAAACCCATTTGAACTAGAGGGATGGTTGGGGGAGGAGGCTTAGAGAAAGGTCAAATCATCTCTAAGTGTGTGTATCCAAGGGAGAGAGTGTAAAGCCATCTATAATGGACCGGCTCTGACGTGATGTATGAAGGGATGTTGTGTCGTGACGTATCCTGGCTGCAACACACATGCATACAGACGCGCACACACAATTCTCGTGCCGTGCTGGGCCTCTCCAGAAGTAACAACCACTTCATAACACCAGGAGATGAATGTCCCCTGGATCTATCAAAAACATTTTATGCACACTGGTACCTCACAAACTTTAGGAGACGTGGAGTTAACACAGTAAAATATATGTATATGAATATATAGCAACATATATAAAAATATATATATACATATACACATATATATGTATATATATATATATATATATATATATATATATATATTTATTTATTTATTTTTTTAATCACTTAAATACAATATTTCTCTCCAGTTTCGTAACATCCAATTCATGACTAAGACCTTGCTTCATTGCAGCAATGAATAGCAGCATCAGGAAAGTTGATGTCAAGAGATTGGTGTCATCCAAATCATATCAGATGCAACTCTGTTTCTTAACACACTGATTGCTTAACTGGAAAGTCCGAACAGGTGTCTTAGGCTTCTATTTTTGAACAGCAGATAAGAAGAAAAATGCCAGAACAAGTTGCGTTTTAACCACCCGGAAATCTATATTTGTGACGATGTTAATGAATTGCAGAAAAACTACTCAGCTTTGACAAATTTTCTGACCCCTGCTTCAAAAACTTTGGCAATGATCATGCCAGTTGACTACCACACAATTTGTATAAACAGCACAAAATCTGAAAGTCTAAAATCTGGCAGAGTTCCACATCTGTAGATGACAGTTAACTGTGAGACATTGGGTGAATACGTTTTGCATGGCCCGGGTCTGTATTGCCTCTATAGCTATAACCGGAATAGGTTTGATAGGTCATTACAAAAATGTCCATGGTCATTAAGTTAACGGAGGAAAAAACAAATGGCACAACCACTAGTGTGCAAGAGTCGCCAGAGTAAAATTAATGCAATCAATCCAGCGACATTCAAGTGACAAGTGGAATTGGCCTCTCAAACGCAGGAAATAGGTGGCTAAAAAGGACACATCCTCAAGTGGGCAGGGCCTGCATAATGACCTCAGACTCATTTAAGATCCCATTTTATGCATTAGCAGGCTAGTTAAAAAAGATTTAAAAAAACAAAGATGGTACATGACGAGCCATTGGATCTTGTTAGGAAATGTAAAGGGCAATTGCAAAGCCTGACATGCCTCAAGATGTCAGTATGATCTGAAAGCTAAAATCACCTTTAATCGTAATTTAATGCTTTGAGTCAGTGCGACCAGCAAGCCAATCAGCATTCAGGGTGTACCCGGACGTCCTCCGTTCCGCTTGTTCACCACGGTGACGCCAGCACCAAAAAAAAAAAAAAAACCCACACACGCACGGTCCACCGTGGTCACATTTAACGGATTTACATTAACGGTGGTGATGTGAAGGGAACCCCATGTCAATCAAACTGACATGTCACGCCGTGTAGCGGACGCATCAGTCACACTGCGGCCTGTAGGGATCACTGGCTGCCCTTTCTTATCATTGGTCCCCTAAAGGTCTCTGTTGGGTTGTGTCAGTCATTCAGCACAGCATGGCTCAAAACATGTCAGTTCATAACCTTGGGTGCTGCTATCAACCTGAAAATTCATTCTGAGGAGATGATCGGGAAAAGGGAACGAAACCACCGGTCCGCTGATGGATAAATGTCTATGGGCGATGTGGTGATAAATTGCGACCACGCTCCGCTGCATTCAGAGCAAATCTTCCACTCCCCGTGTCCCGTTTTCTTGTAACATGGTGAAGACTCCTTTTTTAAGCCTTTAACTGTGGCTTTTTACTTCCGGCACAGGCATTAGGGTTGGAATTATGGTTACGGTTAAGGTTAGGCATCACAGTGCTGAGGTTAGGGTTAGGATAAAGGTTAAGGGTAAGGTTATAAATACAGAAAAACACCTGTCTAAACAACACAATTCCCTTCCCAAAATGTATCACGTTGTACTGGAATCAAGCGCAAGCACCAGAGAGAAAGTTGTTTGTGGAAACGACCATCCACCATCCCTGTCCACAATGCCCAGCAAACAGTCACTCTATTTAACCGCCCAGGGGCCAGGTTCCGGCAGTAAACAGTATTTCTCTAATGTTGACAATGACACCGTAATTCTTGGCAGTGACGCATTGAATATTTCACATCTATGTTGATCTTGATCTCACATCTACAATGATTCCTGACACCATTCAGTACTTGTTTTTTTTTCTCACAAAAACTAAAAAGAGAAATGCCTATATTAAAAAAAAAATGAAGCCCTCTAGACATCAGTGAAACTCCAGGGGCCTGAGCTACATCCACTTGGCCGGTCCTTGTCCAGGTCATGACATACAGTCAAACCCTCTGAGAGAACGGTCTGACTTGTGGACTCTTATCTGTGACTGGGAGTTCTCGACGATCTGTATTGTACACCATTACGTCCCTTCTCTCTGCTCTTCTCAGTATTTGAGAAAGGGTGGGGGGGTTGTCAGTTGACTTCTACCACCTTTTATTTCTTACATGTGATAAAAGGGTTTTAAAAAAGGAAATGGAAACCTTTTGTATCCTGCCCTACCAACAGGACAAGTCATGAACAGACCGCACAGCTACTGCATAAAGCTGACCCCCAGAAGATTCAAATTATTCTGAAGTTATTCAGACATACTGTATTCTTCATCCTGACAAAAGTTTCCCTCTCCTCCTCCCTTTATCCATTTCTTAACCTCTTTTGGGGTAAATTGACATGAATTCTACACAAGCCGGCCATTTAATTTGTTATTGCTTTCCTACTCTGTCTAAAAGCTTTGTTTTATAGTAAGTGTTATGGATTATGATGTGCAATCAACCTGCAGAATAGCCCTGTAGTAAAAAAGAGGTCTGGTATTATGGACTGTAATGTCACCAAAGTGGACTCCTGTTCTGTAATAGCACACCAGAGACTGACGGAGTGAATCTGGGCCCCAAATGGCATCCTACTTCCTATGGTGCACTATGTGCTCTAGTCAAAAGTAGTGCCCTATATTATTATGATGACACAATTTGGAATGCAGCCCTATTTCTCCAGTCTGCTGAGTATTTGTCCCCAGTAGGTGGGTAATACAAGACAGTGTGTGTGCATGTGTGTGGGTTTTTTACCCAGTTCCCAGTAGGAAAATTTTGATTTTTGGCTTAGCAGTTTGGTTTAAGGCAACATTAAGGATAAGGCATAGAGTTAAAAATTACAGATTTCAGCATTACTGGTAAAGGTTAGGGTTATGGGAAAAGGAGCATGGAAAATATGTTTTGTTGTCATCAGAAGGAGGAAAGAACTCCCGACCTGATTGCTGTCTTCTCCATGGCGTCTGGGCCGTCCACAGCCGGCAACTCATCAGCCAGAATCTCTTCTGGACTTCGGGGGTCAATAAGGATCCCCCTCTTGTCCTTATCCTTGATCCCAATCCCAGCTGTGATGGCATTCCACAAGGCATTCTGGGACTTGGAGCCTGGACAGGAAGGTCAGAGGACAGTGATGGTAAAGACAATTTTGAACTGAAAGAAAACTCTAGGCCTTCAAGATATAGAATATATGGAGTCATTTGGCTTGCTTATTGAAGTTCATAAATCCCAAATATTGCTGAATATACTGGAACAGCAGACCATTGTGTTTGACTGTGAATGTTTAAATGGTGGGAAACACAGACTGAGACAGATAGGAGGTGAGGTTAGTAACATCTCCATGATGAACAGTTGCTGTGGGAGTCTGTTGCCCCCTGCCGTTTGGTCTTTAGAAAGTACCAAGACCCTATGTGGAACAGGAGCAGTGGCCGACACTGTCATACGACGACAGTGGGACGCTGCCATCTAGCCTAGCATGAAGTTAGTACAAGTATCATTACTTAGAAAAGACATCATGTGTTCACCCATGTGGTTTCAGTGTGTGTATGTCTGTGAGTGTGTGTGTTTGTTCATGAATGTTTTACTATATTGGCTGGGACTGAAAATTACTGCAAATGGAGTAAAACAAGGAAAATGTGCTATTTTCAGACTAGTGATTATGCTTACAGGTAAAGGTAGATTCAGGGTTATGCCTAAGGGTTAGGAGTTGGGATAAGGTTACATTTTTGGTTTGAAGTTGGGATAGGTCAAGGTCATGGCTAAGTTAGGGGTTAGGGAACATAGGATTTTGAATTGGAATAATATTTAGGGGACCCATAAGAGTAGTAAAGTGTTTTGTGTGTGTGTGTGTGTGTGTGTGTGTGTGTGTGTGTGTGTGTGTGTGTGTGTGTGTGTGTGTGTGTGTGCGTGCGAACAATAGTGACTCACGTGCAAAGCGATTCAGTGGTCGAGTGTTACTCTCTCCAGCCTCGTTGGCAACTGTGAAAGAGAGACAGAGAGCAAGAGAGAATGAATTAACAGAATTCAACAACATATTTGTTTCAAATATCTTTACAAATGTGTATTGCTGCATTTCTTTTTGCAAATAATACATTAATGTTGATATGGTCACAAGCCAACAAGCTAGGCAAACCTGACAAACATTGATCAGATTGCATGCAGTGCAGAGCCTCAATGGCTAGCTTCTGCCAGCATGTTAATACGTAATGAATGTTTCTACATAATTAGCTACTGCAATCTAGAGAATGTTGGCTAGCTACTGTTGGTTTACAACGTAAGTTGGCATGCTAATATTTACGGCAGTGGAATAGTTCTGGATTCCAATGAAGCATGTATTGTTACAGTTTGTTGTTAACTACTGTAGCTATGCTTTTTGGCAGCGAGCATAAGGATGAGAAATCTCACAGTTATCAGCCTGTCCATACAGTTTAAAAAAAAATTGTGGACTCAACAACTATCACGTGCATCATCTTTGTGATACTTTGTAATTGATTCACCCATTTAAGCATCCTGCATCAGACCTCAGAGTCACAGCGTTAGAGTCTTGCGTGTAAAAAGTGCAGCCGCAAGATTTCTGCTCCATTTACACTTCGCCGCAGCCAAAACTTTATCACAATCATCACTAGGTCTGTTGCCAAAAACAAACGTATCGACTTGGTTTCCACCATTCCATTTATTTTTATTTTGCAGTGGAATTATGGACAATTTTTTCATTTATAAATGGTACGAGATGGATGGGACTGACCAACATCCTGTTAATTAAAGTGTAGTACAAGCATAAAAACACTATTGAATCAACTATTTTATGAATCAGTTAGAAGACAGAAGAAATGTAGCTTAATAATTGTCATGTACACACTATGGAAAAGATGCATGGAATCTGCTGCACATGTATGTTTCTAAGGGTTAGCAAGCTGTAGCATTTGCCTCTTTTTCTCCCAGATATCCATGTTCCAACAATTGACTATGGCAGAAGCATCCATTTCTTTGAGCTTTGGTGCTCCCTTAAGACATTAAAAGTGCATGTTCTACTTTTCCAACAAGAAACTCATCAATGGGCTCCTAAAACAACACAATATGAGAAAATATGTTTCGCTCATTATTTCCAATTATCCATATAATCCAGTAATATGTATTAGCAATCCAATACTGGTCGTCTACTTAAAGGAAACCTACTACGGGTTACCAGGTCAGTCAGGAGACAACAGTGTCAGTCTATAGCCCGTACTGACCTTCAGTACTGTAGCACTAGGAGGAACAACTCCGTGAGGTCAACAAGCACACGCTGCCACATACTGGATGCTCATTAATGTACACGCTCCTTCCTCTGCATGATGTTTCCCAGTTGCCAGGACACATGGCTCGCTGGCTGTTTAGTTCTTCAGTTAGAAGGCTCCTTGTTGAACTGTTACATATTTGTCCCTTTATGGTAGTAAGCTACACACATAGTAAATGTCAAACAAATGACAGATGTAGTAAGCATATGCTACTGCTGAGGGCATAGACTTACTCAAAATAGGTCCTATTTACAGAATGTGGGAGTTAGACGACATAAAATTAACATGAAGCCCATTTGATGAATGTCTAAAAATGTTATTTATTGTGAATGTTATTCAACTGAATTCTGATGAATTTTGAACGCTATAACAGATATTTTGTGATTCTACAATGCAGTAAGTATTGTAGAATCACGAAAGCATAAACAACAGCAAGGCCAGTGCCAATTTCTGTTATTATAACGCAGTGCTTCATACAAATTCATATTTGTCTGAACCAAATGAATTTTCAGATAAAGATATTCTTTGGCACATTCACATTACAACGAGAATGGAAGACATTGAGACTAACACACCTTGATACAGTGAACCATTTCACTGTATCAAGGTGTTAGAATATTACTTGTGGATTCTATAATGGGCTACTATGGGTAACCACGGGACTTTGCCCTATGTACTCCATTGATGACCACCACAAAGACATCTACAGGTCAGAGAGATAAGGGGGAGGAAGGGTGGGTTGGTACAGGGACAAGGACAACTGATGAATGAGACAAAGGAAAGTAGCAGGAAATGAAGGTGAAAATGAAAAATGAAGAGAGGAAAGAGATAGAACAAGAAAAGAGAAGCAATGAAAAGAGTGTGGTAACAAGCACTGAGCTGGTCTCAGGAGGAACTGGGTACAGATCGTTAAGTGCTGTGAGGAGATCCACAGGGGCTAGCAGGTAATTAGGAAAAATCAGAGGTCTCCAGGAGAGGTTCTTTTAACCCATGCAGACAGACTGGAGAGAATAAATTGACATTTTAGCCATTTAACAGACACTTTTATCAAAAGCAACTTATACGAGCAATTATGGGTTAGGTGTCTTGCTCAAGGGCAAAGCAAAATATTTGTTTTGCCTCGGTGGCTGGGGGATTTTAAAACACCTACCGTTCAGTTCCTGGCACCACTAAGTCATCTGCCACCTCTTGAATAAAGGGATGGAATAAGGGAGGGAGGGAGGGAGGGAGGGGATGTGCACGTAATTTGTGTTGCTGCTGTCGTCACAATGTTAGCAGAGTATTCCCTGGCAGAACAGAGCAGGGGGAGTCATTACCACTAATGAAGTGGCGTCATCCATCACTGAAGCCTAGACAACCTGGACTATATTAACACGTTTGGGTTGTTACAAGTCATTTATAGTATTATTATTGCATTTAATGTGCTCCAGGAATTATTATTTTGTCATTCTGCTTCCAAAATAACAAAGTACTTTTTTCCCTGCTCAGACATGGCATGCATCAACCAATGCTTGTGTGGCACGCCATCAAATGTGTTGATGGCGTGCAGATTGTAATTGCTGTAACATTCAATGTAGTTAGTTGATATTTAAAATACCAATCCAGGCATTGACCGGTGTCAGCAGATTGCATTTAACTGAGTTGTTGAATTAATTATAATTTGGTAAAGTAGGAGGGATCTAGATTTGCATTTATTGAAAATGTAAATGCATTTGGCTACATAATCACATTTTAAGTCCACAATTCTTTCTTAAAGATGTGAAGTAATTATTTTACACAAATAGCCACCTTAACGGTTGATCAAAATCAAGCATTTATTTTTATAATAGTGCTTATATACTGGCCAAAATGTCGCATTATTACACTGAATAGGTCATACCCAATTAACAGATCATTATCTAAAGTGCTAATTTAAAGTAGTACTGGTAGAGCCAAAAGCATCTTTGAAGGAAAATATGTTGCCTATGGTCTGAATGTTTAGTGGCAATGCAGCCAATCTGAGCAGACAAGATGTTACTGTAAACTTCAGAATTCATCCTCATGCTGCCGTCACAGCAGTCACATCTGTTCCTGTTCCAATGGCAGCCATGCCCAAAACACCGTTCCTAATCCCTTGGACAGTTCTTTGTTGTTTTTTTTTCTTCATTATGGTGAGCATTCTTAGGTCACAAACTTAAATTTATCAGATAAGTAATTTACCATTGCTGAGCTAACCAGTGATTTCTTTCTTCTTTCTTCTTAACCATACCGTTAATTTTGGCACGCCTAATGTTTTGGCTGTCTCTGATGTTAATTATGATTTATCTGTTTCATAATGGGATACAACAAAACCCACATCCCTGTCTAAATACTTATAAACTCCTTTGTATTTAAGTATTTACAGTATATCCATTTATTCATTCTTTCTCCAAGATACTATGAATGTACAGTTCACATGCAATCGGGGGTGGGGTATTTAGTTAGGTTTAGTTTTTCTGATTGGACTGAAATGAAACACTTCACAGCCAACCAGCGACTGAGTTTAGATGTGCGCTGTCACATCTAAACTGCAACAAGGTGTGATGCTGCCTTGCCCACCATATTACAAAAAAATCGGGCTACTTTGAAAATCTTGCTGGTGGAAATATATGTTGCGCTTGGCTGATTTTTGGCTGACTTCTAAATTGCACGGTGACCACCGTGGCAAGGCTTTTTAAAATGTTGTATCAATTCATTTCACTGTGACCCCTTGCGTCTGTGTTGCTGAGTAACGCACTGTAAACATCATGTTTAAGCACTTTGCTATGTTGTGCCAAATGACATTAGTTTCAAAGAATCCAAAGCCTCCGCAGGGCACCAGAGACAGTATCCAAACTGTGTCATTTCAGCACAGGTAGAATCCATCAACTTATAAGGACGAATAAGCAGTTTAGTCTTTTTTTGTAGGCTAACTTCACTTGCTACAAAACAAGTTGATCAAAAGTTAACCTAACCAATTTTTCTCTTTTTGAATGAAAAGGTAATATTTTCATGAATGCAATCTCAGACACGAGATGGGCTCTCATTGAAAGCCAGAAATGTATGTCATTAGGACGTTCGTCCTTTTCACCCAAGGGAATGCCATTGTGAAGAGACACCAGTTACAACCCTGCATCAACAATGACCCAGGAGTAAAGTAAAGATATAACTGTTTCCTACCTTGGCAGCTTGGGGGCAATAACCCGCACCGTTTACCTTGTTTGTTTGATATTTGTAAATGTATATTCTTACAGGAAAAGGCTGCCATTTTAAAAGTGCCTTTTTAGCCTCATTTGTTTTGCGCATCTCCTTACATACGCTGTGCAGATTTACTGTATTCACAAAGCCTAACCTAACCTGCTGTGACCAAACTGTTTTTTTTTTTACATTCGGTGTGGCATCCCTTTGTATTTAACCTAACTACAACTTTACAAAATTATGTGAGTTTGGCAAGAAAGTCTGTAAATGCTACGCTGTCAATCTTACCCCTAGCTCATTGCTAACCTGTTACTAACATTGTAATAACTGTGTAATAGAATAATGATGCATACATACTTCCTTCATGGCCATCTTATCTCTCTATGTCTCCTACTGTACCTCCTTCGCCATCCTTTCTTTCACACCTGTCTCTCTCCCCACCTCTCTTTTTCTCCCTCACAATTCCCTCTCTTTGACTCTCTCCCGCCTTTTTTGCTTTCTCTCTCACCACTCTTTCTTCCAACTGTCTTTTTCCCTATTACCCCTCCCTTCCTCTAATTATTTTCTCCCACCTCTCCATCCCTTCAATCTCCCTTGTCCTTCTTACCTACCTTTGCCTGTTCTTTCCACCTCCCTCTCTCTCGTTGTCTTTCTACTCCTTCTACTCTTTTTAACCACCCTCCATTTACACACACAAAAACACACAAAGGTACCCTTTCCAGAGCTCTCTATTTGAATTCCCGCAACCCCCCATGGCCTGAATTCCCATAACCCCCCACCTAACACAGCAGAGTCAGAGAAAAGACCAAACAGGTGTAACCATATCTCCACAGATGACCCTACAGCCAATATGCTAATTTACCACGCACACATGCACGCGCGGCAATGTCATATCCTCCTCCGTCCTCATCGCCATAGTAACAGTAATCAGTCATCATCACACATGACAACCGTGGGCAGGTAATGTGAGTACGACTGCGTGTGTATGTGTGGGTGGGTCAGACTGTATGTAACATGGGCAGGTATGTGTATGTGTGTGTTTCTGTGTGTGAGAGTGTGTGTGCAATGTGGGATGGTAATGTGCATGTGAAGTGGGAAGAAAAAGACCCTTATCAGCAGGGAGACAAGTTCGAGCATGAGGGTGTTTATGTGGCTTCCCGGTCCAGACCACACGGGAGCAGATGGAACTCTGAACTTAATCACTTCTGTTTACTGACATGGCTGTTGTCAGCATCATCAAACATACACCCTCTATGATGGCAGAATATCCCATCAATGTTTACTATACAGTGACAGCAGATCACAGCCAGATGAAGCAGGTTAGCTGCTTACGTAAGTGTTACGTCTACACAGATCTGTATGTCCTTGACAGTTGGCATGATGATGATAATGGGTGCATTTACACAGGCCATCCAAATCTTTTTTTTTTAACAAAGTGGTGTTTCGACCAATCAGATCTTTTCAAATGAATATTTTTTTTCCCCTCAGAATCGGGCTGCCTGTGAAAATGTAGCCTATGTGACTAACTTTCCCATTGTGGAAGAGCAGTTCAAAAGCTCTTTTCATGATGTGAAGATGCATCCCTTCATACTCCAAATCCGTCCTGGGTACACAGGCAGCACTTTATTATACAGCTCTTTATATACGTTTCTCAACCAACCATATCAGGTTCTTTCACATTAAATATTTTTGAAAGCTGATTTGATTGGTCAAAAGATCAATTAGTGGAAAAAATGTCAGAGCTGCTTGTGTAATTTCAGTCATAACCCTTTCATATTTACTCAAAATAGAACTGTATTGTATATCCTTGAATAAACTAAACCATTGAACCATACCATATCTACTCTAAATACAACCTGGCCATACAGCAACTAGTCTAAATAGAACCATTCCATATTTACTCTAAATATATTCCTATCATATATACTCTAAACAGAACCATACCATATATACTCTAAATAGAACCCAATTATATCTCCTGTAAATAAAACCCTCCAAGCTGCTTTTTTCCATCTACTTTCTTTCTTCTATCCTTCCATTGGAACGACAGAACAGAGAGGAAAGGAAAGTTACATAAGATGTATCACTTGACCTTTTTAAAGGCTGTAATTACTGCCATGTTTCTCTGCAAACACACACACACAGTCACACATACTCATAGACAGTCACATTACATTTACATTTTAGTCATTTAGCAGACACTTTTATCCAGAGGGACTTACAATTAGTGTGTTCATATGAACCTAGCTAAGTGCGACAACAGCTTCTGAATATCATATCAAGTAAATAAATATGGGGGGGGTTAGTTTAATAGACTCTGAGGTGAGGCTTCAGATGTTTTTAGAAGTGGGGCAGGACTCCACTGTTCTGACTTCAAGGGGAGGAGTCTTTTTCAACTATTGAGATACCAGGACAGAGGGCATTTACTGGGCTGACTTGGAGCTTCCCATTTAATAGGGGTGGGACCACCAGGAGGTTTGTTTAAGGTAGGGAGAAGCAGTTCCCCTCGCTGCTCCATAAGGAAGCACCATGGACATATAGTGGATGCGAGCTTCAACTGGAAGCCAGAAAGGGGGGGGGGGTAGAACCTTGGAATGTTGAACACCAGGCAAAGACATTGGTTTGATGGAGCAAGCAGGGAGCCCAACCAATAGTGAGTTGCCGTTGCATAGACGAGAGATGACAAATACCTGTATAAGTGCCTGTATTGCTTCCTGTGTGAGTAAAGGTTGTAATCTACGGCTGTTGAATGTACTTACAAATAGCATAGTCACATGCCTCCCACAGTCATCATCATCATCAACATCATCCCCATCACACACAATACCCATGTCGCTGTTTTCATCAGCCTCTCACACTGTAGGTATAGATCCTTACATCATCAAATGTTGCTTCACTATCCTCCGCTGCCACGTTCCTACGTCTTTGATGAAGAGCACAGTCGGGGGGTGATATACATGGGATCTCAGAAAGGTATTTTGTTTGAGACATTTTGTCTGAAGAAGAGATGTGTGTATTAGTCTAATTATGTTATCTGTTTGTTTGTTTTTTCAGGCGACTAAGCAATGTTCTCCTGTTCAACAGAGATAGCTGACTGGATGAGACAATTCCTTAGCTCACTGCTTTCAGTTTATTAATACACCTCTCTGCATCGGCCAGGGTGGACACACCCAACAGAAATAAGAAGACACAGACACAGCGAGAACTTGACAAACAAAGACAGAGAAAGGAAAATGCCACTGAAATTAAAAAAAAGACATTCACTTTCGTCAGATTTTTCTAAGGTCTGCGATACGGTCCTGAGGCCTGCTGTATCTGTTCCGGGGAATATTTTCATGATATCAAGGAAACATTTAAATGTGCCAAATATAATGTTCCAAAAATGATTCCTCTAAATGTTTACACTGAACTTGATTTATATTGTGATATCGTAACACTGTTAAATAAGTCTATTTAACTTTCTAACAAAGTGGATTTAATCAATAGATCATGCAGATCGTCGTAGGGATACATTCATGGATCTCAATTCAAACACACCGAAAAAACCATAGCAACGAAACTGTGTCCTTTCAGTTCAGTTGTGAACAACGCAGCGGCACTCAACGACTTCCCTCACACACACACTCAATACACCTTTACTCCCTTACTCTTTCCCTCCCTCACTCACCGATAGTGAAGCTGAACCCGTCAATACTGAAAGTGGCACTCCGGCACTTTTTAAATCCTTGCTTTTTGGATCTCTTGGAGCCAGGCTCTGTCATCTTCCCTCAGCTCCTCACACTCTCACTGCGCTGGTGTTGTATCGAAATACCCTCTCTCCGCTGCCTGTTGTTCTGCCTCTCCTTGGCTCCGTGAGGAGAAAGGTTCTCCTCTCAGCCCGCCCCCCCCCCCGGGAGAGGGGCTTTGCGTGGGGTTATCACCAGAGACTCTCTCCTCTGGGTGGTGGTGGTGGTGGCGGATCCAGGTACGTGTTAAATAAGTGTGAGCTAGCAGACAGAGGCTAATGATCTGGAGAGGCTAGGGCCAGAACCTTAGTGTCGCCTAGTCTCCCTGAGCATCCTTCCTTCAGGCCGCTAAGAGCCTATAGCTCTTTCTCTCTCTGTTTCTGCATC
Organism: Esox masquinongy; assembly: GCA_016801175.1. Classification (NCBI taxonomy): domain Eukaryota; kingdom Metazoa; phylum Chordata; class Actinopteri; order Esociformes; family Esocidae; genus Esox; species Esox masquinongy. Next base: position 70,549 of record JACXGI010000880.1, read on the forward strand.
TCTTTTTAGATACACCTTGCACCAGACTAAGTCCTCACCAAAACCACAAGAGATGGAATAGAGGACAGAAATCGTCCTCCCTCTGTGCCCTGTCTCTCTACGAGCCTCCAGACTGTTCTGCTCTTACACTAGTTGATTAGTCCCTCTCTTGTTCACCCCTCCCCCTCCCTCCCTCGTTCATCCCTCCCCCGCCTTCCCTTACTCTCTTCATTTTCCCATCGCAATGTTTTTGCTTGAAGTTTTCAGATGGATGCATTTTTCTGTAAAAGCTTTTGTAGCTTTGTTAATATTTCTGTTGTCTGTGCTTTGTGCACGTGTACATTTGTGTTTAATTTAGTAAAATCGAAAGAAGTGGGGACATTTGGAAATCCGCACAAATTTTTTTTCTTAAGGCTTGGGGTTGGAGTTGGGGTAGGGTTAGTTTTAGGGTTTAGAGGAAATAGGTGTGTTTATTTTATTGAGTTTCTGGTCCACACAAAAAGAGAAAAACAAATATGCGTGTGAATATGGATTTAATTTGTTCATGAGTTCCTGCATGTGTGAATCATGTAATTGCTAGACCATTGGTGTATGGCACACTCCAAAAAATGTACTTTGCCTTATCGCTTTGAACAGCTCACCTACTGAAGGACACTTTTACACATGTGCACACGCGCACACACACACACACACACACAAACACATAGGACAAACACAAACATATACCAACTGCTCTTTTCCTGCGCAGGGACAAATACACAATTACTCTTTAATGCAATTTTAGTCTAGTGAACTGGGTCTGCAAATGCAAAGAGTTATTATGGCACAGCTGTGTTTCCATACATCAGAGAATACAATACTGATAGTAATGAATGAGGTTCTAGCTTGTGGACCACATCCCCTTCATTCATCAATTACTAGGCATCAACCTGATTAAGGGCAATTCATTGCAACCTCTAAAGAGAGACGCTGAATACTTGAGCTGTGCAATCATTGTCTGATAAGACGAAATAAGTACTTGATCATTTCACTAATATACATTTTTTTGTTTCAACACATTATTTCCTTGACGTCGGTAAGGTAAACACATCCACTCATTGTAAAAAAGGTAATTCTAATTGCTTAATCAGCGTTAAGCTGGGAATTGAGCGGACATCAGATGGAACAGAAAGGTGGCTGGTAGAACATGCGTGTTGAGTGAATATGAGAGAACTTAGAAAAGTTAAACAACATGTGGACTGCAGCGTTGTAATTCATATTTTTGATTTTGGGGAAAAAAAACAGTGCGTTTGTTCACCTACATACATATAGTATAATGTTGAACAAACTCAAACCTATTGAAGCTTATTTCAGCAGATTGCTTTACAGTTACAATAAATGTTACAATAAATGTGTTACAATAGATGTGCTCAAGCCTACATTTAAAAATGTATGTTGCTCAAAGCCAAAAACATTAAATTTCCTAGCAGGCTCTTTTGCAGGTTGATACAAATAATAGTTTATGTCAATACCTGTTTTTTCCATGTACATCAATTAATTCATCCTATTCAGCACAAACACAACATCAACTATTCTAAAAATATCCAAGCTGATAGAGTTTGGGGGGATTCATTGTTCTCAGAAATCAATACAGATGAAAGCCCCACAAAAAATACTGTTCTTCTCAGCAGTTGGGGGACATGCCACAGAAATACACCTGAAGGTCTCTCTTCCAACACAGATCAGGTGGGACTATTGTACAATTTCCCTTAGTAACCTCACACACACCTTCAGTTCGCTTCCAGTGACAAGGTCATATTTCAAATCTCATTACCACTCAGCTACAGCAAGGAGCTGGTTTCTCACAGGGTTGATGTCATCAGAATCACATTTAGTCACTAAGTACATCTAAACGTTCCCAGAATTTTACTTGGTGTAAAGGTGCTGCTGGTGGTAGATGATGTCTTTGCAAAGAACACACAAATATCTGGTGAAATCAACATATATCTGCTGAACATACATGAGGAAAATGTGCAGAATTATACGACATTACTCTCCGTATATGCCTATTTCATCAAACATTTTCATACACAAAAATTCTAGGATAATTCTTTAAAAACAAAATAGTAAATAAGCGCATTTTAAATAAACTATACAATGCAAATACAATGCCTGGTCGGCTCATAGGCTTGTTGACTTTACATTTGCAAACAGAAACACAATACCCATAGAAATAAGAAAAGGTGAATTAAATGGAGGAGTGCAAATGATATGAATGTACAGGCCTTTACCAACACCAAAGAACATCTCTGTAATGGAAGGACACTAACACAGTAAGACTTGTTAATTACCCAAAGCAAAATTAATCCAACCTCATTCTCTGCATGTCCACAATGTTGTCTAGATTCATAGTTGTCTAGATATACCCTTATTGTGTACCTGACTAACCAATCACAAATTTGCATAGCAGCATTTATGTCCCTAAACTAAACATCTTACAGTCGCTTTTGATTGATTGATGACTTGTTCAAAGTTTTGCAAAAGTGGGCCTAAAATAAGAAAAAAATGCAGGTACAGATAATAATCCAGGCACAAAAGCACAAAAAATATCAGACATAGAAAAATGTTGTTCGGCTATAGGTAACTCATGACAATAACAGATTTGAATGATAATGAGGAGGTACACCAACCTCGTTGTAATAACTGAAAGACAAACATATAAAACAGGTCATCAAATTTCAGTCTAAAGCATACAAACCACAGATGTGTGGAATGAAAACAATTAACAAATGCTCTGCTAAATTAACACACACCCTGCCTTTAGACATCTCCTCCACCACTCCTCCGGCTGGGAACAGTACCTTTGGACCTGACTCTGTCATGTGTTCCATGGAGTAGTTCTGCTAACCTACATATCCCATACCTACAGGAACCTCATAACACACTAGGAGATATGAACAGAATGTATGGCCTTTAGCCAGCAACAAATCCACTCCGATGCCAATAAGCACAGTTTATAAAAATGACTTGGAATAATCTGATCATGCAAACATGTACTTGGAAGGACTACTTGATCAAACTAAGAATTGTAGATGATCAAAATGGTTTAAAGTGGTTTTTGATTCCTTGTTTTGGCATTGCTGGCCATTGTTGAAATATTTAGTCATTGTTATTTATTTGTGTAGTATTGCACAACATAGTTATGAGAAATGACTGTTGAATTTCTCATACCATTTACCAACCAAGACCTAGGTAAATACCAAACCAAACACTTTTCCATCCCCCACTCCACAGCATTGGAAGAAGGAATAAAGATAGAAAGAGAAGAGAGTAATTCAAGGACAACTTGAGGCATCTTGACTATTCAGCAGTGTTAACTTGTTCTCAGTTTGAAAAGGAGTTGGAACAAAAGTATCTTTCGGCCTTTCCTGACCATTCAATCCTGTGCCTCTTACTTGCCGCCTATTGAATAGGGCCAAGGTCCTTCAGTACTGTACTGCCAACTGGATGCTCTAACGCTCTCTTAGCTCAGGTTGTCATGGGAACCATGTTTTCAGCTAGCTACAGTAGCACAACACAGACGCTAGCTTAAAGGAAACAACAGCAGTCTTTTTAAAAGCTAAATTTCTGACTAAATATTTAAGACCTGTACTACAGAGATGGATGCATGTCCACCTATGATCAGCCCAGGGATTTTGTCAATAACATATCAAACATAAAAACATTAGACTCGTGTCCCACAGCAAAATGTGTAGAAATGCAGAAAATTTCTTTCAGATTCTTTCAAAGCTATTACATAGTATAACATAGCTTACAATGTTCATAAAATAAATTTTTTTGTTAATTTAATTGGCATTTGTAGGGATACATATAAATACTCAAGTTTTTAAGCAAAAACCTTATTTAATTAACAAAATAATTTTACACACTACCTATCTAAAATGGAATTTAATTTTTTTTATAAACATACATATGCAGTAGGTTTAACAAATAGGATAAAATAAATAACATTTATATTATGGCTAAAAGCACACAAAGTGTAAATCACTCTAGATAAATGCATCTGCAAATTACTATAAACCAGAAAATAAACAAGGCATGCCTAATTCAGCCGGCCCACAATTAAAAGGGATGAATGTTGTTGTCCCTGGCTGGTTTTGATCCACAGTTGTCTATGTGGCAGACTGCGTCTTTAACCATTACGCTATTTAACCAACGGGAATGCTGCTTTTACCTCAGCCATTACATTTTTGCTGAAATAATGTGGGCAAAAGAACGTTTATTAACGGAACTAAAGTGTACTCTTGTGCAAAGATTACTGTAGATGGCTAGCTAATAGCTATACAGTACAGTACCTATAATGAAAACAATGACTCCACTCCATGGGTGTTTCGTTTCTTTAGAAAACAATAAAAATGTAAAAGGGTCACATAATACAATTATTCTTTTAAATATATGAGATTCATGGTATTACAGAGTGAATATATATTGTTGTGCGAGTGGAAAAATATTTCTGAGATACAAAATTGTAACGTCAAAACACTGAAGGTCAGGGATAATTCAACAAGACCACAGGGCTTGCTGGTAGACTGTCCCCCTCCTTATAGTCTCCAAATGCTACACTTGTCCCAGCCATTACATTTTGCTGATATAACGTGGATAACAGAACGTTTATTAACGGAACTAAAGTGTACTCTTGTACAAAGATTACTGTAGATGGTCGTCCACACAACAACAGTTGAATAGCTAACCACTACGCTATGTGAACTACAGTTGATTAGCTAACCACTACGCTATGTGATCTATGAGGAAATCGAAAGCATTGTCTGAATCTCAAATCGCATACTACATAATACAAGTACATACTTTGCAGATGATGAAGTACGTACTGTTTTGTATATAGTAAGCTAGTATGCCAGTATTGGGACCGTTTGGGACATACTACCTCAGAAAATTGCGTCTCCACGTTAGATCATTTTGTCACACAGTAACATCACGACAAGCTTGAATATTTAGCTAGACACATTTCTTATTAATCTTACTTCCACCACAAATAGCATCTATGAACTGTATGGCTTTTATTAGCCAGTAATTGGCCTACTAGTATCTATTTAATACTTGGAATAGTCATAAGAATTGAGCAATTTCTAGCAAGACTGAAGATGAACTTTACACTGCCAAAGCTATTTCATTTCATGGCACAACCACGTTCGTTTTGCTTTCATTCGTGAATGACATTGATACAATAACTATCAAATATAGGTGACGATAACTGACTTATTCCTAAAGTGAAAAGACGAGAGCATCGTGGAAACCCATCCTCTTTTATTGTGCAAGGGGATGTGATCTATAATACCCCAAAAAGCATGCATAGATTGAACACTGGTCACCCGCATGGAAGTCTGCGTCTCTAACCACTATGCTATATAACAAAGGGTAGTCATTCAGTCATTCGCTCACTCACTCAGTAAGAGACATTCGCTCTTCTTGGCAGGCTCCACTTACGTGGTCCGGCAAAAAGCTCATAAATAGATAAATAAAAGCAGATGCACTAAAGCAGTAAGGCCTATTTCACCGTACTGTAATTTTTATTAATTTTGATGAAATCTTGGGGGGTTACCTACAAGCATTGGAGTGTACAATTTCAGGAGCGCTTTTAGTGTGTTTTATCTTCTTTTCATACTATGACAAAGGGAGAAAATGTGCCTTCATCATGCTTTATTTAATCTGTAAGGTCACAGGGGTTGTGGTATTTGGTTGTTCTTAGCAATGGTGCAAGATAGCGTGTCTGTAAAGTTGCCATTCTTTGCCTTGATGACAGCTTTGCAAACTCATTGTTAGGCCTTCTGGCGACCATTGTCCTCAACCAGCTCAATCACACCCCCTGCCAGCAGTTCCTCATCATACCAAAACACAACCTGCCTGCTTTGAACGGAACTCACATCTCAGATCACAATCACCTGAGTACTGACACCTGTTCCCCATTAACACTCCCTATTTAGTTTACCCAGCTTCCCTAGTTCTTTGTGAGGTATTGCTTTTGTGTAGCGGACGCATACTGAGTCTTGTTCTCTCAGTTTTTTTTGGGATACAGTGGATTTAGTATCTTGACCGTTTTTTGACCAAGCCTCTTTGCCTAGTCCTTGTCTGTGCTTTTGCCTTTACCAGCCTTTTTGACCTGCTAGACCCGTTTTTGGTCCTGGACTATCCCTCCTCTGTCTGTTGTTGTGTACCTCTGCCCTGCCGTCCAGCCTTTCCATGTACTGACCTTTGCCTGCCTCTGTGTTTTTTGCCTGTTGCCTGCTCCCTGTGTTACTCCATTAAAGTGCGCGTTCCGCGTTTGTTTCATCTACTCCTGCCTCCCTGGTGTATTCGTTACACTCATTGCATTCTCTCAACCAGCTTCATTATGTAGTCACCTGGAAAGCATTTCATTAACGTGTGCTGGTTGAGAGAATGCAAAGAGTGTGCAAAGCTGTCATCATGGCAATGTGTGGCTACTTTGAAGAATCTACAATATGAAATGTATTTTGATTTGTTCAACATTTTTCTACAATGTGGAAAATAGTAAAAAATAAAGAGACTCTTGAATGAGTAGTCCATACTTTTGACTAGTACTGTAGAGCAGCAAACAAGTTATTCTGCATCATACATGTCAAACTACCTGGTTTATAATGTTATAATCGATAACATCTGTTGAATTGTGGGAATACAATATAACAGTGTGTCACAGACCAGGGCAGAGATGTTAACAAACAGTAGGCTACATGTGATCTGGCATGAACCTTACCTAAAGTTAACGTACATAACATAGTTCAAACAACAATTCTACTGTAGCACAGTCAAGTCACATTTATTTATAAAGTACATTTAAAAACAAGTGTCCGAACAGAACAGCTGGCATCCTTCAGTGCTTAATTAATACCCAACCCTGTCTCTTTACACCTCTCTCTCTCTCCCTTCCATCGGCTTTGCTTTAGATTTTAGCCACCAGAGAGCAGTACCACATGCAGGGGCTTTTTCTATAGGCTGAATTACATGATCTTTGCTTGATTATTTAAATAAGTTCCCTCTGCACTGGAATTCTAAATAGAATTAACCTGATTCGGTTAATTGGAATTTTTCTCAGAAAAATACGTACCACAGTCATTTATGTTCAAATGTTGAAGTTCCCTCTGCACTGGAATTCTAAATAGAATTAACCTGATTCGGTTAATTGGAATTTTTCTCAGAAAAATACGTACCACAGTCATTTATGTTCAAATGTTGAATTTCCCAGTGGTTAGGAAGCCAGAGGCAGACAGTGCAACAGAGTTTAGTGGTGGACACAGCTTCCCAACAATTTCCCCTAGAGGGCTGACCCTGACCTCTACCCTCTAACCTTCAGCCAACACCCACTCCATAGTGTGGCCTCATCACACACGGGAATACACTGCATGGCTTGTTACTGTTTCCTTTAGTTAGCATAGCGGCGGCCGTGGACTAACTGCTGACTGGGTCAATAAGCTCAAGCCTTTCAGTCAGGGTTCTGTCCTCCGTCGTTCATTGGCACTGGGCTGGCTAAGTGGGCGAGAATACATTGTGTTCAGTGCGAGTCAGCGAGCCGCCTCTAACACCAAAGGCTGTGACCTTGTTAAAGCAGGGTCAGTCATACCCCACAACACACACACACACGCACGCGCGCGCACACAATGGCACACATGGTTGGAAACACACATATGCAGGCACAAACACACGTGGACACCAATAATGACCTGGGAAAATGTCTCCAAGTAAAGTAAGGGCCCGGTGTTGCTTTGTTGGTAAGTGTGTTGCGCATCCATCGCCAGGGTTGTCAGTTGAATTCCCTTCGGGGGCAAGTATGAAAATGAATGTGTTCATTACATGGGGTGATTTAAGCAGAACTTGGAGTATTACACCACAATAACTTTCTCTGTAGTGAACTGTATACTGAGTAACATACAATAGAAAAAATGAACCTATAAGTAACATAAAAGATGGTGTAATTTTAGTAATCGGCAGACAACAAATGCCGTGTAGTTTGAGATTTACCATATGTCAATCACACGACCTAAATAATGGCAAGGGTAAAGGAGTCAGCTGTGCCATAAGGATTCAAGCTATGACGTAGTTGCTAAAATGACAAGTGATCATCCAACAAGAGAACAATACAGTGAAGTGCAAAATCCTAAACAATCCCCTTCTTCCTTCACTCCGCCCTCAGCATTCAAATTCACTAGGGCCTCCGCCATTCGCAGAGGCCCCAATTGCAGAGGGAGTGAAAATGATCAAGGGTGTGTGGGCTAATTAGACCCTCCAGTGGCCCCTTCCGGGAAGTATACACCGATGCAGTCTCCACCAGCGACGTGGAATCCCATATGGAACCATGTAATTTTTGAGGTTGCGCAATTTAACACAAAAGAATGAAGTGCAAAATTATATGATGCACATTTATTTATGCCTGGTTTGATGTGTCTGACTTGACACAGAAACAAAAATACCTACAATATTAAATCTTTAATTGTTAATCAGGTTAATTTATTTTATAGGAGGAATTTGTCAATTTGAATTTCATACATGTTTTTAAAAAGTGTTTAAAAGTGGACATTTAATAGCATCATTAAAACAACTAGTATGTCCTGAAGTGGATCGGATTATTGAACCCATACCCAATCTGCAGAAATCACCCTCTGACTTTCATAGGCAGCACGTGATCATGCAGACTCACTCCGAGCAAACGCTTAAGGGAATATTGGTGGGTCTGAGATTTACTGCATGAACGTTCACCTCATGCACCACTAGAATGCACTATTTCCTCTCAAAGCAAGGCACCGCAGTAACTGCAACCTGGAATCATGAGTTCAATGTGAAAACATTGACAAAATACCATCTCATGGACAAGGGCACCACACACTGGCAGCAACTTGAATAGCATATGATCTGATTGAATGGAGCTCAAATGTGAATATTCATGTTTGCCAATCCATGCGGGTCTTTTAGATAAGACTTCCCCTGTCACACACACACACAACTCCCCTCCTCTCTGCATTGATTAGAATACTATGAGACACAGATGGTTTGAAAGGAGAAAGCTAGCCCTCTTTGAAATCCTAATAATGTGAAATGAGAGAAGTGCATACCCCATTGTCGTAAATTGAAGATAAGCAGTTTTTCTGTCTGGTATTAGAAACTCAGATAAACCCTTGGAATAACACCTAGAGTGGACCATGTTAGGATGTTTGCAATATGTTCTCAAGATTTTACCAGTAATTAGGATGTCAGCTGGACCCAGATGGTTGTTATATCTCTGTACTGAAACATTGTGAACAAATACATATTTTCTATTTCAATGTATTTTAACCTAACTAAGACTTCATTTCAAGTCCAAATATGAAGTCCTCTGACTGTTTCCATGTAAAATCCCATCACCGTTTTAGTAGGGGTAGTCTCACCCCTTTCTGCCGTGTTTATACTGTACAGTACGTGACTTCTCCTCCCAGTACATGTGAACAGCCTCTTCCTTCCATTTCTCCAGGATTAGAGTGGAAACAAGTAGGCGTTTGACAATCTAATTTGCAGTCATCAAACTGCTTTTGGAGTAATACATGTAATTTAGAACATGGCCATTTCCTGTTTACGATAATGGCTCCTCAGTGCACATGCTCCTAGGTAAATGCTCTGGCCCACAGCTGGGATCAGAACAGCACGTTATGTGTACCAACACTGCCTGCATTTTGACCAGAGCCTATGTTGAAGAGTGGTTAGGCCTTTTGGCTTTTTGGTTTGACAATAATATTGAGTGGGAGACAACCAACCAGATGCTGACAAATTGCTGTGTAATTAAAGTCCTCTCCAATCAATAACCCCTACTAGGCCCATGAGCATCCACTTCCTGTCGTTGCTCTGCTCCCAATATTATGCAGCACCCAGACAAGATGATTTCTTGGAAGTGTACTGTACTCTCTGTCTTCACTCTTCATATATAATATTAACATAACACAATCACTTTCCTAAAAAAAAAAAAAAACATGATTTGTTGCATATCTGTCCCACAAAGAAAAACAGGACAGCGTGCTAACACTGTCTTTACTGTTCATAACATGATACGGTATATACATATCTATTGAACTATTTATCTAGAGACCAGACCAGCTGTTAGGCATCTCTGGGGCTCAGTCATCATTGCTGAGACAGAACCTGTCTTTTTGTCTGTCAGTTTGACCCTGACCAAGGCTTTGGGGCATTAACCTGGCTTTGACAGTGATACAATGGACAGGAGAAACATAATAGCATGCAGACACATGGTAGCCTCAGGTCTCTCAGTCTCTACCCTGGTAAGCCTTGGTAAACACAAAATCGGGGAAATATTGGTTATATTAGGGGGGGCGTTTTAGCCAGGCAGTTATTAAAAACTGGACTAAAGCTCATATAATCTATTGGATTTACAAAATTAATTGTTGTGAATTTAAGGTATTGTTGTTAACCTGGTGATAAAAGGTTTTTACAGAGACAAATTTCATAGCCTTCGGAAAACAAAGTGTTATGGCGTTATTTCATCGTTGCAAATAAGGGAAGGATTAGACCCACATTTTGTCATAATCCAATACAAATATCAGAAAAGACAGCACGAAAGAAGACATCCGATTTCAATTATGTAAACATAAAAGAGCGCTGGAGGATTTTAACTTACCGCCAAACGTCTCCGATACTGTCTCTAGAACCCTCGTCACTCCTCTACGGTCCTGCGCTTTCAGCACTTCGGACAGCGACTCCCGCGTGCTCCGGCCACTTCTCTGATGATACCGGAGCATAGTTGATCGAAGACTTCTCCGCTTGCTTCCGTTCCGGACTGACAGGGGTGTATCTGGCTCCCTTGGTGAACCCTCCTGCACGATTGTGTTGCTTGTTTTAGTCAACGTCGAGGTAACTGAGCCCATGTCTGCAGTCTTTACTTTTTAAATGTTTGTTTCAGAAATGAAGCCTGCGGTAACCTATTTTTCTAAAACTTCCAAAGATTCAGGAAATACGCTTTCTACTTTTCACTTAGTTGGCTTCTGTCTCATGCCCATTGCCATGCCAAACTTACTGTCCATCTATTGAGCCAAACCGAACTTGTTAAGTTTGTCATACTTGTTTTGTTGACTGACTATTAAGGGCTTCTCGTTCAACAGTTGATGTAGGCTGCTCTAATCTAGCCTCATTTAATGACTAGTTGTTCATCCGTTTCCCACGTGGACAGAACAACTACCCTAGCGGGAAGGAACCCAAATCATTCGAGTTCTATTAAATGCGCTTGATGATGACGTGTATTTACTTGTTTACTTTCTTTTCAACAGCTTCAATTTTCAAATTAAATTGTCTGCTATAATGTGCTGTTACTGATATAATATAGTCGTGTATGTAAATCATGATAATTTGTTATTCTCTGAGTTCCATGCTTAAGTAAATATAATTGAATTAAAGAGATTTTGTCAGTTAAGCCCTGTACTTCTGATGAACTTGTTGCTACCATTTTTACCATGTCGTTCAATTGTCAAATAGTCTTTGCTATTGCTAAGTTGCTTAGCTAGCAGTCTAGCTGTTTCTACAAGAAGTTGGTCAAATTAAGCATTTTGATAGGGTGGTAAAAAAATTATTAAAAGTCCTGCTTAAGGACTTCGTGAGGGACACAGAAATAAAAAGGTTATCTTGAAGTTGTTCTCACTTTGGGGATAAAATGGCTTATTGCCCACATCCCAAACTATCTCTTTGATGTGCTATAATATTCTTCCAAATATAAAGGAAAATACAATTCCTAAGCATGTGTGTGTTAATATGATAAAAGCAAAATGTTTTAATTTGTATACTAGGGGTGCACAGCTATAAGCTAAATATTTGGAGGAGAGGACTGACCTTAGTGTTGTGTTATAATGATAATGATGATGAGGATGATGATGGTGATGTGTGTGTGACTCTGTGTGTGTTTGCAGAGAAACATGGCAGTAATTACAGCCTTTAAAAAGGTCAAGTGATACATCTTATGTTACTTTCCTTTGCTCTCTGTTCTGTCATTCCCTTAGTCCTCTGAGATTAGAGAGAAGGGAATGATAGAGGAAGGAACATAGACGCTGCTGGGAGAGTTCTAATTAGAGTAGATATTGTAGGATTCTATTTAGAGTAGATATGACAGGGTTCTATTCAGAGTGGATATGATATGGTAGGATTTGGTTCTGTTTAGAGAATACATTTTGAGGTTATTTTTAAAGTAGATATGATAAAGTTATATTTACAGTATAAATGACAGGGATCTGTTAAGAAAACATGTGGTACAGATGTATTTAAAGTTAATATGTTTTGTTTAGAGTATGAAACAAAACATGAGATATGAAAGGGTTCTTTTTAGTTTGTGAAAGGGTTCCGTTTAAAGTAGATATGTTGGGGTTCACATTGGAGCAGATATAATGTGGTTAAATAGGGGCTGGATGAATTAACCAGTTGAAACCAATAAATTATTAAGTTGTCGTGATGTTAATAAGGCCTGATTAAAAATGAAGCCAGGACACTGCCGTTGAAACAGTACAGTTCAAGACATATTGTAGCCTGTTATGGCACTTTGCTGATGCACCAACACACACTCTAAGAATGTCTAAATTATAAATAAATATAAATTCCAGAGAAGTATATTTGTGCCTCTAGGGTTTAAAAGATTGCCACTTCGGAACTTTTAAACAAACATTTCATGAAGTGTTTTCTTTTCTTTCGATAGCATTCAGTATTTTTAAGGAGAAATTGGTAAGTTCCACCCTCTAGTGTCAACAAGGGGAATAGCAGAAACAATTTATTCACAGCTTAGCAGCTAACTTTATAACAACTGTCTAGCTACAACGTTTGGTTTAGATTTATTCTTTTGTAGCTACCATGCCTGTGTTGTAAAGATAACCAAGTTAACAAATGTTTTTTGTATACTTATCCCAGGCTAGTGGCATGGGAGGACAGAGACTCCTGCGATTATTAGGTAGCTAGCTTGCTACTTATAGTGAGCTTACCTGAAGGTGAACAGCTTGATTTTCAGGTACATATAACCCCAAGTTCTTCTCCATCGCTGGAAAGCAATGCCAGCATTTGAGTTGTCCCCACAGTTTTATCCCAATTTCTTTGAGACTGACAAAGCAAAACGTCCGTATGAAAATAAACAAGAGGAAATCATCAGAAAGGCACCAACCTCATAAGTATGACAACAATGACAAATTATTTGTGAAGTACTCTACCTCTTTCTACAATACCCTTTATATAATAACTAGCTACTTTTATTTGTTTCTATGGTGGACATTTAAAAAACAAAAAAAGGTCTCTTTTAAGTTTTTTTGTTACTCTTTTATTACTTTTGCTTTGTATATGTGACTTGTTCTTTTTTGTTAACGTTTACAAAAAAAAAGTGTTATTTTACATATGTTTTATTTATTTTTTTAGATTTTGGCATGGTTGTAGTCTTGGGTGTATGTTGAGGTGTGGGTGTAGTGTAGGTGTCTACATGAGCTTTAGCTCATTATTTTCCACTAGGGGGTGGTCAAAGACAGGACATCTATTCAGGAGTACTTTGATCAGTCTGATGTGCTCTGGTCAAAACTAGTCAAAAGTATTACATTGCACTATATTTGAAATTGGGTTCCATTTCTTAGACAGCTCTACCAACAAATGTGAATAAAACGTTGCTTCATAGGTGTCAACTCCAGGTTCTTAATTGGCTTGTATTATATATCTTTATAACCAGTGTTCCATTTCTATCAGTTTCTTGGTATGACACACTGGCAAAATAGACAAAAAGCTGGTCCAAAAATGTACCGTATGAGTATGGTCCACATACGTTTGTAATGCCCATACAAGACAGCTGGAGCAGTAGTGAAAAGGGGCAGAAAAGGACACCAGCTCTAAAGGCAAAGACTATAATGCATCATAACTTTCGGCCTGAAGGCTTTAGTCACGATGCTACTGTACTTTGGACTCAGAGCCATGAACAGCATGGCCACAGAAGTTTCAGAACAAGAGGCACAACACCGGAAAATACTTCTGGGAATTCTTGCAAAGCAGCCTTAACAGACTAGTGGTGTATGGTGTAGCACAAATCAATGGGAGGCCAGGAAATGGTGTGGCACAAGTCAATAGGAGGCCAGGATATGGTGTAGCACAAGTCAATGAAACCTAACCCAAATTCAAGCCAACGGCATAAGAAGCTTTAATACAACCACGTGAAAGTGGCGTTTACTGAATATGGAAAGATTGGATTGTTTTTATTATCCTCAAATGGAATCCGTGTTTTTGATTTGATGGTCTGCCTGAGTGCAGTTTGCCATTACATAACCGTCAGACCAGAGTTCTTATCTAGAACAACTGTCAAGAGTGCATACATTTTCATATTTTATTGTCCCCGTGGGAATCAAACCCACAACATTAACATCAGAAGTGCCATTCTCTACCAACTGTGTTGCACAAGACTGACAGCTTCTGTGACTGGTTGCTCTGTTAGTAAAGGGCTTAAATTATCTCTCACAGTGCCCTCTCACTGCCACGACAGCACAAGACAACACCAGCGGGAAGATGCCAGTCTGGGAAAGCCGTCTAACGACCCACCATGTGAAACAGCACCTCTTTGTGTCTTTACATTTGGCAGGACGTCTTGGTCCCAGAATACTCACAGGAATGTTACCCCAAATAGAGGGCAATTACATTAGCCTATCAAGAGACTGAGCTCTTGATCCAGCTTTCTGTGATTTGTGCCAAGGGACAAGGGTTATAGCGTGAGGGACAGTCAGAAACATGGGCTGGATGTGATTGAAACAGGGCATTTTAATATTTAATGTTGTTTTTAGCATCTAGGAAGAGACTTCGTTTTTGCTTTCTCATAAAGATGCGTCTGACGACGTTTTGGCCACTGTTTGTGAAAGTGCTGCTGTCAAGCCAAAATGGGACTCCAAAAATTCTGTACTATGTAATTTTGTGCGCAAATGCTGCCCCATATCATTAAACAACTCACTTTCAAACATTGAATTTTATGGCTGAGGTATGATAGTGATTATACTTATAGATATAGTATGTTACACAGCCAGCCGGAAAGTGGGATGTTTTTAGAAATAGTTTGTTTTGCAAAAGTCACAAAATGCACCTTTATGGCTTTTTGTAGCCTTGCTCTGTTTATGATGAGATAAGAATATTTATAAGAGTGAATAGTAATCAATTCAGCTTCTAAATTGCTTTTCATTACAGAAAAAATCTGAAATGCAAAACAAAAAAGAATTAAGTAAAACAGTTGTGAGCAGGTCTGGAATACAATTATCAGCCAAGCTTCTTATGGATTGATTAATGGTATACCATATAATTTGAGCAGAAGGAGTATGAATGCAGTCAACAGGGAGATGAACAGTCCCTCTGGAGGCAGGGGTGCAGTGAAATGAGCCAACACTGTACCAACCTTTATTTAGGAGCTCGCTCATGGTGTTGTCTGAGGTTACGGAGAGTTCAAGGTATGGGAGGATGCTTGTGTGAGTCAGCAGTACCTGATAATACACACGGTTTGTCTGTTTTTTGATAAAACATCATATATTCCTCTGCTGTTGCTGGAAAAAGGCCAGGAGATATAAGCAGAGGAAACAGATGTGGATTTGATGGCCTTTTTCTCAAATTCTATTTCTCGCCACCTCTCTCCTTGTTTCCTTCTGAAAACTGATTGGATAAGAAAGCTTGAGGTCCTCTCAGACTTTCTCCTCCCATTGGCCTTCAGAAGGCGGTTGGAAGTGTGAAAGCAAGGAGAATGACATTGAAGAAAGGCCTACGATTGCATGGAGCATCAACAAACAATGTAGAATGAGTACTTTTTAAGACATTAACCACATTAAGAAACAAGACACCTCAGAATGTATTTTCATTCTTCTCTAGGTTTATTGACTTACAGAGGTGTTGACAGTTTGGTGCTGGTCTACATGAAACAGTGCTTGAGTCCTTTCTATGATTTTGGTAAATTAGAATTGAAAAAACAAAAAAAAACACAATTGCTTAAAGTGTTTGTCTAACAGATCAAGTGCAAACTAGAGACTTAGTGTGGCAGCACCTCAAATGACACCGTTTCTCCTTCATAGTGTAGTACAATTCACAGGAGTCCTATAGAAAGACGAGCACTATAATGTAGGCAAAAGGGTGCGATTTGAGATGTGCCCAGTGTCTAAGTGGTCCAACAAAAACATTCATTAAAGCTTGTGTCATCTGCTCTAAACAGTGTCTATCCTACGTAGCAACAGCCCTACCAGACCAGATCAGCAAGTCCCGTAACGTGTCAAAAAGGCACTTTAAAGCTATTTTTTGTCTGTTTTTGTTTAGATTTACTCTTTCACATAAACAACAGAAATATCCCATTTTGCTTTTGTCTCGTCTCTTGACAGTGTATTCGTCCTCAGTATGCTGCTAACTCTTCTATCTCTTTCATAGAGACATGCCGTTTGATGTTCACTCCAAGTCGTCGTGGTTTTGGGTGGACTCATTGATCACCTGATGAAAGAGAGCAAATGACATCATGGTCGACATGGCAACCGTTTGCATACAGCTGGGCCATTTGGCCAAAAATCCATACTATGATGAACTGCGGAAATTGATGCGATTGTAATAAATACAACAATACAGTTACAATACTGATCCTTAAACTTACTAGTAACCCTGATTGTTTGATTGTTATTGCCATAGATTGTCCTATTAACAAACCCTGAGAAAGATTCATTTCAAATGTCAGATTTCTGTATAGACTACTAGTGAATGATATTAGCAAGACTGGATGAACAAATATATCGTTATGGTTTAATAATGTTCTGGTTTTTGTCACAGCTTTATGGCTATAATGCTGCATAACTTGTAATAAATATGTGCTTTCATTTTTTAGTATGAGCAGTCTACACACACTTGGCCTACTGTATAGAAATGATTTAATTTAAAATTAATGGATTATAGTACTTACGTGACCATCTCTAGTTTCAATGGTCTTGATCACAACCTTCTTTGACAAGTTGTCAGTCATTGGTCTAGCATCCACCATGGATTCTGCAATGAGATGAGATTTAGTGCGACTGCAACTTGATCTTAAAAAATCATTTTGGTGCAAAATTGAATTGCTTCTGTATAAAAACATTTAACACCATGTAATCAGTATGGCCTAAGGCCCTAAGTGGATCCATTCCAATACATAATTTTTTCCATGAGTGGCATTTCAATCTATAATGTAAAGGCTCATCTGCAACATTCTGGAGGTATATGAGGATAGGCTGCTGGTGGTCTTTACAACGTACTGATCACAGTCAAAACGACCTACCTCTCAGGTTAAATGAAGAGAAGTTGGGCATGGGAGTGGTAATTCTAGTACAAAAAAGAGAGAGTGGGAGACAAAGGAGAGAGACAGAGAATGTTGAAAAGCACATTAGGCACAACTACTTACGCACATCTACTGTCTAGGAAAAACCAAGATACATTGCCAAAGCAAGTGGAAAACAATAGAAACATTTTTTCAAAATATTGACAAAAATCAATAATAAAAATTCTGAGTAAACATCAACCACACCAAAGTTTCAAAAGGATAAAGACATTTCAGATGTTATCATCATTATCATGACCTCACCTGCTCTCCTCTCCCTCCAGTAGCTTTCGGTAGGTTGCGATCTCTATGTCCAGGGCCATCTTGACGTTAAGCAGGTCCTGGTACTCTCTAAGATGACGGGCCATCTCATCCTTCATGTTCCTGATGTCATCCTCCAGGCGGGCGATGGTGTCCTGGTAGTTAGCCGCCTCGCTGCCGAAACTCTCCTCCAGCTCTCCCAGCTGACGCTCCAGGGACTCATTCTACACATCACAGGTTGGTGAAGAGATGACTCAGGTGAAATGAGCCAACGCTCCGGTACGTAAAGCTGGTACATATACATATAGCATAGATTTACATTTTGAGGTTCATTTGGATCCGATTCAGTTGTTGCCAAAGCATCAGCTATTCTTTTTAGGGTCCACGCAAAGTATGAAAACTAACAAATTACTATCAAGAATAAGATAACTCAGGTCATTGTCAGAGGTAATGATGATGTATTGTTTTTGAATGCTCTATACGGAGAGTTAATTAAAGTCAGTTCATATTATATTTCTCTTCTTTACCTCTGAGTTGTTAAATCAAGTCTTGAGAGGCGAAAATGAGTGTGCTGATGACATTTTGCTCCTCTATTTTTGGCTTTCTGCCCCTCGTCTCATTAAAATTGCATCTGACTCAGCACAGGATATGCACCGCAAGTTAATTTTCTTGTATTTTGACTGGGTTGGTTGTGCTCCACTAGGAGCCAAAAGGAAGATGTCAATGAAGCTGAGAGGAAGGGAACAGGTATAATGGCCGAATAGGAAGTACTTACGGTTCCTTTGAGAGAGTCGACCTCACAGGTCAGCGACTGAACCTGACGCCTGTACTCATTAGCCTCCTGCTTGGCCTGGCGGATGGCGTCAGTGTTACGGGCCGCTGCCTCAGACAGGTCGGCAAACTGAGATGGGGGATGGGAAGAGGGAGAGACACATATAGAAAGATCGAGAGAGAGGAAGAGAATGAAAGAAAGATTTAGAGAGTGAAGAGAAAGACAGACCAGGAGACAAAGAGTGGGAAAGAAGTCTTAGTTGTCATTGCAGAGATTACTGGGCTTCTTAATTAGCTTTAACTGATGTGTGGTAAGCAAGGAGATAGACAGAGAATAAGAGTGACATCGAGAGAGACAGACTTGCATGAATCTCCTCTCATCTTCAACCCTGAGATTAAAGTTGAAAGCTCAGCCTTTCTTTTCTCACCCTGGCTATGTGCCCAGCCATTTAACTGTCAACTCAACACACAGAGAATGTTCATCTTTCTCTTTTTACAAACCTTCACAGCATTAGAGAAACCACTTTTAATCCTACTTTCATGCAATGTTGGAATGACCTGTGGAACAAGTTGCTTAATCTGATTAATGACTTGACGTGTTCACATGCTCAGAACTTGTAAGAAACGCAAGAACATCAATATGAAGACATTAGCTAGCTTACTAGCCTACATAGCTAACCCGACAAAATGCTTTAGCTAACATAAGATAACTTTTGTCGTTAGGTGCATCGAGAACAGCCGTATGGGAAGACATGATCACAAGCAAATTCTAGAGTTCAATGAAGTGTATTTAAAAAATAAAACAAATTGATATAGTGGTTATGTTTGTTACCATATCAATCATGCATGACCTCAGAGTTTAGCAAGGCGTATAGATCAGGGTTCACATGTACATCTTTTTAAATTGGAAATGTCCAACATGGTATTAACACCAGGTTATTACTTTGGATCCAGCATTGGATTGTCCTCATATATCTCCATTTAGTATTCCATTCTGATCAATATGCTTTTAAGCATAAACCACTCAGAGGCCACACACAGACCATATTGCCACTGACTCTCAGTGAGTGGTAAACAGTTATTCTATCCAGCCCTACAGTGTCCTCTGATTAGTAGGGAGAGTGAGTGGTTAATCCAAAAGGGGACAGCCCTACTACACACCTACTCAGTCATACCTGCAGTGATGTCAATGCTACTGTAGAACTGCTCATTTAGCTGCCCTACGTACTGTTCATGGTACGGCAGCATTGTCTTCGTAGAACAGCAAACTGGGTAATTACAATCAACGATTTTAAACCCTGCTGTGATAATATATACACCCTGACATAATGTCTGAGCAAACAAAGTGGCTGAGCACATTATGGTCCTGACCAGAGAGAAAAAGTGCCAGGGAGACAGTCTTCTACACTGTTCAACCGATATAAGTATTCCATATTTATTCGATAATCCCTGGAAACTGGACGCATCTGCTTGTTGGTGACAGTCCACATTAGGCAGACAGACTGACAGAAACAGCGAGGGGATTGATGGAAATGTCAGATAACATAAAAGACTCACCTTTGACTTGTACCATTCTTCAGACTCCTGGAGATTTTTGCTGGCCAGGGTCTCGTACTGCAGGCGGACGTCCCGCAGGGCAGCCGTCAGGTCGGGCTTGGCCACGTCCATATCGATCTGGACATGCTGATCCTGGATCTGTGCCTGCAGCTCAGAAATTTCCTGTAGGGGGGTTAGAGGGAAGATAAACACGCTGATGCTAAAACAGCCACCTCCTATAGAGGAGAGCCAGACAGGGTTACTGCACTAATCTGCACCAGCAGAGGAGAGACAGACAAGGTTACTGCACTGATCTGCACCTCCTATAGAGGAGAGCCAGACAAGGTTACTGCACTAATCTGCACCTGCAGAGGAGAGACAGACAAGGTTACTGCACTGATCTGCACCTCCTATAGAGGAGAGACAGACACGGTTACAGCACTGATCTGCACCTCCTACAGAGGACAGACAGACAAGGTTACTGCACTGATCTTTGATCTGCTCCTGCCGAGGGAAAGATAATTCTGGAAGCTTCTTCTCACTTTCCAACAAGGTACCCCAATCCCACTGCTTTTGTTTAATTATATTGTTGTGTAGGGCGGGTAATAAAAGAGACTGAATCAACCAATGAATAAATTCATAGATGTAGGATGAGTTGATTGACACATTCAGCCATTTCTTCTCAAACCCATTTAAATGTCTTCCAGAAGGTTTTTTATGATGTAGAACATTCGGTGTTGGGATTTATGTCTTCATCTATTTTGTCGCTCCACCTGCCATTCCCTTATCCACTAGACTCTAATTCCCAGTCTTCCAATTAGCTGAGAGTGTGTAATCACCTTGTCAATGACCCTGCTGGCCAGGTCAAGTCCATGATCCTATCAGGGCTCAGTGACTGTGACCGGGAGTTGACTGTACTAACTGGTACAGCTGGGATGAACACAGGTGGGGTGTAGGGTTTAACTGACATATGCGTGACAAAACCACCATCTCTTGCATGTGGAGACAATCTCTTCATGCTTAAGACTCAAACTGTGTTTTGGAACAGGTGTGCCCGTCAGGTCATTTGCATTACCAGTAACCTACCATCATTTTAGTAACATTCAAGTTTTATTTTATCAAATGAAATGTAGTGGGCCATTTTGGTGAACTTCAACAACATTACTGGTGTCTATAATTACGTTTGTTCCTCTATGTGGCCTTATCATGTGCACAATGTACAAAATATTTGAAACAAGAAGATTTGAAGAATAACAAAGGTGTAAAACATTATCCTGAATATAAATCAATATAAATACATGTATTGTTTCATAGGATTGTTTTAGTTTTTGTGATTCTACAGGTAAGGTTAGCTTGACAGATGCTAGGTAACAACAACACTATCTCTGTGACTCACCTCATCATGCAGCTTTCTGAGGAACATGATCTCCTCCTGAAGAGACTCCACCTTTCTCTCCAAGTCCAGACGAGCTAGGGCAGCATTGTCCACATCCTACATCACAGACAACGACAAAACAAAAAGTACAAAGTTGGGAACAATGTATTGCATCAGTCACATTTGATTTAGCATACATAGGAATTGCAACAAATAGCACTCTATATCCTCAGTATTGAACCAAAATGGCATAAAAAAAAAAACCTTTCTAATTAATGTTTTCCAGAAAAAGCAACAGCCTTCTCACTAAGCCTCAGGTAACCTTATTATAATGCATTATATTTATTGTCCGCATCCTGACAGCCTGACATCGTTGCAGATTATCTTGAACCAAACCACCAATGCCCTGCACTGTCATAGCAACTCCAGTGCAAGGATTAGACTAAAGGACATTACAGCCACACACAGGCAGTTGCTTCCTGCTTTAAAAACCATGATAGAGAATGTGGACACACACACAGAGTGCTGTGTAGTTACTGGCGCAGGGGGGTTGCTAAGTGTCACAGTCTTGGACACACACAGATTGCTGGCCTTTGGTCTCAGTTCTGGAGAACCCTTGGTGCCAGCAGCAGATGTAGAGGTCTTGAACAAACACTGCCTCCATGTGTCTGCTGACTGCCTGCCTGCCTGCAGACACACCCCTCGAGTCGGACAGCTCCCACCCTTACCCCTCCTCACTCCAGCCACTGGTGCCACCCACCGGCACAACAGCTTGCTTTGTCATTTAACCCACAACCCCCCTTCCTCCCTGCTCATCAAAAGAGCAAAAACAATGGCACCGGAGAATCAGCCTCCCTGACAAAATGTCTCCAACTGAGACAAAGCTATCCATTGAGTTTTGTGTCTAAGAACCTGACACGGGGACCATCCACTTCGCTTCTGTTCAGACAGCCACAGGCTCTTGCTGTGAAACATTACATATTCTAGTATATATTTAATCACCCAAATTCCACTGAGTGTTCCACCGGCAATTCCCCAAGTGGAGAAATGGATGCGAAGGAGGATACATGCGCTGATGCTAAAAAAAGTGTGTTGATGAGAAATATCGCTGTGATTGTTCAGGTTGTGTATTGTCAGGCATCTCTACTTTTATTTCCGAATAGTCCATGTGGTAGATCTCCCATCCACATCCTAGCTTTGTTCCCTAACCTCACCCAATCCAGACTGCCTTACCTAATCCTACGTTAGGCAAGTAGATCCAAAAAGGATGCTATGAAAGGATGTTAGCATTAAGTGTTTCTTACAGAATGACAATGTAAACTTTATCATATAATCTATATAACTAATGAATAAAACCTGCACTCTGAAAGAAAGGCTGCTGTGAGTTGTGAGACAGGATCAATACTGTACATCAATATCTACTGAGATCCTCAGTAACAATGCCTTCTCACTATAATGCCACCAACAGAATAAAAAAAAATTCGATTGGAGATTTGACCACACAATA